>JAYMFW010218346.1:0-26008 GCA_036785005.1 Tubulanus punctatus
ACTCAGCAACCCTGGCCTTCAGTGCCTCCATCTTGGTAATTTTCCGTTCTTTTCTGTCTATTCTTCACTTCGGTTATGAATATGGATAGGTGCAGGATCAAATGATGGATATTTTGGACTAAATATTGTAACCAGATCAGGAACGGCGACCGGTGTGAGGGTCACGGTTAATACCTATGCGTCGTAGTCCGCTTATCTCAAATACACGAAATACACTATCCACGGGTACGAATCCTGAAATTCACCCATTCATTTTCGACCTGAACCAGACTCTTCCAGCTTTTTAGTTAATAGTTACGTATCGTAGATTAAACTTTTTGATATCAAATCCAATATGAGAATATCAGATTATTAAAAAATCATTTTTCGAAGCATTGGTTACAAGCTATTCCATCTTGTAGGGCCTACTACAGTCTAATCTTGGAGTATCGATGATTACTCCAAGTCTAATCCAGACCTGGCCAACTGTCCCTGCTTTGGAGGGACAATCCCTTTTCCGCATAGATTGTCCCTCTTTGTTTCAAAAATATATCTTGAGAATGTGAAGACTGTCTCTCTTTCGAAAGTGATTTTTGTTGAATTCTTCACATTTCCAATAAACGTTTTTGTCCCTCCTGGACATTTTTCAAGGTTGGCAGCCCTGCTAATCAATATCCTATGATCCAAGTTTTTCATTTTGTGCTAAATCCAAATTCACCTTCGGCGACATTCCCAAAAGATAAGTAAAACAGATTTTCAAAAGGCATTTCATTTCTCATTTATTCTCATGCAGGAATATATAATCACTTCAAGTTTTCAAAATACAAAAATATGAATATTCTTACATAAATCAAAATACATCTTCAACTATTTACACAATATATATACTACATAATAGATGGAAACAAATCAATTTCGGATAGATTCTTCTTGTTGACGTTCAAATCGAATACTCTGTATTAACAACAAAATCTTCAGAAAATACAAGAAGAATCTATGGAAAACATCAAAATTCAAAAAACAGTATTTCTTTCTGATAGTCATTCATAAATCCTTCTCATCATAACCATATACCGAAAACCAATTTTCCGAAAGGGAAGGATTTTTTAACGAAATTAGAGAAATTTAATGTACACCATATCTCAAAAAACAATATATCAGTCATAAGAGAAAAAAACAAATCTTCCAAGCATGGATCAATATATCTTATAACATTTTTCAAATCTATTTACACAGTATAAATATAATTACAAAATATCACAGTCAATGAATAACAAACAGATGGTCAATTCAACAAACTTAACATACCGGTAATAATAATGTCCACTATTTGGGTTATACATGTAGTTACCCATTAGATAAAGCACATGTAAAGGTTATCAAATACAAAATCAGTCATCTGTTACAATTATATAGTACGGTACAGACATCTCCTTTTTGTATATTTTACTACAGACGTGATTTTTTTCTACAACCATGTTGTCATGCTGTCACTCTTGCGTTACACATATATATCCATTATCCTAAATCGAAACCGAGAGGTTTACAAGTGTTTAAGTAAAATGCCAATTTTTAAAGCGTCACGTATTTTTTTTAGTCATTGGGCCATTTTCACTATGAAATAGTTCAATGGTTGACAGTAATACTGAAATAGTATTTCTGATGATACAGAAATACTATAAATAGAACAAGTGTCTCTCACTGATTGTAGATATCACCATCACTATACTCGCGATAAAACAGATACACTGCCCTTTCTTTGAAGATCATATACTGCTTCTCTGTGATGGGTTTGCTCTTTTAATAAGTCTGATATCTGAAATTATCATGATCATTATTATTAATAACTTCCTTTCGTGAATAAATTGTAACCCTATATTTAAAAAATGTTTACACAATATATTCATAACAATGATTATTGTTTTTTCAAATATACACAAATTGCTTATGTTAAATAAAATTTTACTTTAGCTGAATAAATGATATATCTAATATGCAGGTATTCTATCATAAATCATCAACTGCGACATTTAATAATTCCAAACTCACCTTATTTAGTAAGTAAAGATTGTTGACTATTTCGTCTTCTAAAGAGTAAAATCTTCCTTCAGAAATGCGGCCTTTTTTCTGTAGAAGTTCCACCTCGAGTTTATCAGCTTGTTGTCTGATTTCTTCTCTGACTTTTCTGATTAGAGATAGCTCCTCTCTACAACAACAATTGATTTTGAAAAATCCACAAGTATTAACCTCTTTCAACTATCAATTAATCAAATTTTGATGAATGACTCAAGTAATTAGTGATGCTTACAGATCTTGATCACACATAACATCCATCTGTTTCTCATAACAAGCGATTGCCTCCTTTTCTATTTGTAATAAATCACTTTTATATTTCCGCACACAGTGAATCAGCAGATCCAGGTCCTTATAAACTCGCTGGAAAATCACAGAAATAAAGGTCATCTTAATGATGAAAAACATCCAAAAAATACAAGAAATGATGATAGAAAATTACTACACACTGGCATTCTAAATCTAAACCTATAATGTGATGAAACATCATGAAAACCACATAACCCAATAGCAGTCAACTGTACTCAATCAAAAAGCTCTAACACACAATGTCACTATAACCCACAGATGTATGAAATACTAGGAAGGGTGATTATGATATTAGCAACATGTGGAGCTATTACCTAGACTGAATAATAGTTAAACTACAGGTGTGCAACTGATTATTATAATTACTACCACCATAACTATGATACCCACAACATAGATTTAATTTACAGACTCAGTAATTCTTATTTAAAAATGTTCATAGTTACAGGTGTTACTTTCCTCTTCAAATGTTTTCCTAAGACACACAAATCATTTGGAATAATGTTCAGAAGACACAAAGTTAAGATTTCCCATCAGTACTTCTGTTAACGTCAATTTAAAAATCAAAAATATTTTGCTAGAAAATGAACTTACAGCATTTTTGTCGTCGTATTCACTCAGGTCTCGACTGGCAAATGGATTTTCCTGCAAAAATAGAATGCATGATTGATTATATTCAACATCACTTCCCAAAAAAACAAACAAATGAAAATTAACTCACCAAGCAAACAAGGCAATAACTATCTAAAGGACATATCATTCTAAAGTGATGTTTGGCCATAATTGAGTCAATGATTAACGTTTGAGCATATTAAATCATCACTTAAAATCTTTTTATGCATTAGCTTTCAAACTATCCCGAAATCTATGTTCGCATTTCAGATTGTCGATTTCAAAATGCTTTACCACATAAAATACCAACACCACATATGTTGTTCAAAATACATACAATCTAGATAATAACTACCAGTGTATTCATATATAGCAGGACAGTACAAGTTTGAAATGAAGTCATTGATGCATAACAAAATACATAAGTCAGCACTGCTGTTTACGCTGACACCGTATTTTTAATCAATGTTCTGCTTATGGTAACAGGCATTTTTACTGGTTTTAAAATTATATGTCCAAAAATTATATCAAGATTTTTCTTACTTATTTGCAAGTTCAAACCCAGGATCAAATTTTCGAAACACTTCGTTGTTAATATATAGGCCACTGTGAACTGAGTGCATGAGACCATTCACTCATGAATACCTGACTGAGCTACTATACAGTGCAAAATAACTGTGTCTAAGTAATCTATGTCCGCTGCTTAAAGCACTTACTACACATTCTCATAAGTCTACACTATACGTAGATATGTATAATAAACTTGAGATGATTTTTATTAAAGTCAGAAAATAATTCATACTTACTGCATCAGAATCAGTCATAGAATCATTGCTAGTCCCACATAATTTCTTTAGTCTGTTGTATGCGTCTTGATAGTGATCTAATTCTGGATTTTTCTTTTGATTATCATCTAACATGACAAAACCACTGCTTCCATCAGGGCCAGGAACAACCTTTAGATCCACGTAGGATCGTTTGTTATAGTGGGAATTAATTTTACTAGCAGAATTCATATTAGAATAGTTTGATAACTGTGGCACTGTGAATGAGAATACTTTCTCTCCACATGTGAAAGAATCTGGTGACCAGTTTTGATACCCAATTCCAACAAGTGGACTCAAAAAGTCATCCGTTTGAACACCAATATCTCTGTTTTCTTTTACATTACTAGGAGATATTCTGCCATCTCTTTCGATCACAAGGTCAACATTAGTTTTGTAGTAAGCTGGATGAATTTCATTAATCTCCCGATTTACTTCAGGGGTAAAATTAGACTCCGATTTAACATGACCACATTTTTCTCCGCTCCAATCATCAGGAAGTTCAACTTCAAGTGTTTGCAATTTTACAGTTTGCAATGACTCATTCTTCTGATCTGCCTCTATGCAAATAAAAGTTGAATCATCTGATGTATTTTTATAATTTTCAAATCTTAAAGATTTTGCAACCTTTGGCACAATCGGTGATAGATTAGTATGGAAACTATGTCTTTTATATGATTTTGCTGATTCCTGTATAACATATGGGCTGCTGGTGCTGACAGGTTCAACATCATCAAATTCATTTACACTATTTGAAGGCAATGGGCCGTGATTAAACCTAGGTAAAAACTTGAGATCATTTTGCGCTAATGTAGCATTTTTAACTTGTTCTTTTTGATCCGACTTTTTAGGCAAAGACTTCTCATCATCTCCAAATGGTATAGATTTCTGTACAATGGCTTTGAATCTATCAAACAGGCCAGGCTTTTGAATTTCAAGTGGTTTGGGAGTTGGTTTCTCATCACGCAGTTTCATCAGGAAACGATCAATAAAATCTGATTTATGTTTTGTTTCGGTTGATTTTCTCTGTTCCGTAACTGATTCTGGAGTTTTCTTTGTGGATGGAATTGTGGAGCCTGGATCCATTTTTTCAGCATTTACATTCATCATCATTGCTTCATTTTTCCTATCATCATTGGGATATTTCATAGAAACCTCTACAGAAAAATCAACATTCAATTCCTGAGCAGGATGGTTCGAGTTCTCATCTGGACTCATATTTACTGGTTCCATTTTAACTTTCTCAACTTCATCAAATGAAATTTTCTTTCGGACAAATGACTTCCATTTTGTAAATGCTGGTTTTGACAATTCTTGTTCTCTAGTCTGAGAAGTAGGTTTCTTCTTTTCTAAGGTGCCCAGCAAGTATCCAACAAACTGATTCCTGATTCTGTGTGCTGGTATAATCTGTTCTTCTTTGACTGGAGCTAATTCGTTATAATTTGAAATTGGTTCCAAGATACGCTGATCATCTTTAAGTTCTACAGAAAGAATATCAGCAACATTTTCCAAGTTTGTTTTGACAATCTCTGAATCTGGTTTATTTCTTTTTGTCGGTATTTCATAGCGAGATTTCAGTGGTTTTATTTCTGGTTCAATAGCATCACATGGTTTAGCAAATGTTGAAGATTCTATATCAGGATACTCAATGTCTTCATTTACTGGTATCTTTAATTTATCACTTGGACTCAGATTGACTTGTTCCACTTCACTTTTCTCAAATTCCTCCTCAACAGGATTATTTCTCTGAAGAATTGACTTCCATTTTGTAAATGCTAGTTTTGACAATTGTTGTTCTCTAGTCGGAGAAATAGGTTTCTTCTTTTCTAAGCCATCCAGCAAGTATCCAACAAACTGATTCCTGAGTCTGTGTGCTGGTAGAATCTTCTCTTCTTCAACAGGAGTCAAACTATTGTAACTTGGAATTGGCTCTAATAATCGCTCATTATCTTTCAGACCTACAGAAAAAATATCTGCAACCTTTTCTAGGTTTGTTTTAATAGTCTCCATGTCTGGTACTTTATTTTTCATTGGTATTTCATAGTGAGATTTGAGGGGTTTTATAAGCGGTTCCATATCATCGGATGGTTTAGCAAATATTGGAGATTCTGTAACAGGATCATCAATGTCTTCATTTACCGGTTTCTTCAATTCATCATTTGGACTCAAATTAACTTCTTCAACAGGAATTTTTCTCCCAATAAATGACTTCCATTTTGAAAATGCTAGTTTTGACAATTCTTGTTTTCTAGTCGGAGAAATAGGTTTCTTCTTTTCTAAGATACCCAGCAAGTATCCAACAAACCGATTCCTGATTCTGTGTTTTGGTAGAATTTTTTCTTCTTCAACTGGGGCTAAGTTTTTGTTGAAATTTGAAATTGGTTCCATGATACGTTGGTGATCTTTAAGTTCTACAGAAAGAATATCAGCAACATTTTCCAAGTTTGTTTTGACAATCTCTGGATTTGGTTTATTTCTTTTTGTCGGTACTTCATAGCGAGATTTCAGTGGTTTTATTTCTGGCTCAATAGCATCACAGGGTTTAGCAAATGTTGTAGCTTCTTTAACAGGATAATCAATGTATTCAATTATTTCCTGATCAGATAGTTTCAATTCATCATCTGGACATGAATTAACTTCTTCCACTTCATTTTTCTCCAAATCTTCAACAGGAATTTTTTTCCCAATAATTGACTTCCATTTTGAAAATGCTAGTTTTGACAATTCTTGTTGTCTAGTCGGAGAAATGGGTTTCTTTTTTTCTAAGGTGCCCAACAAGTATCCAACAAACTGATTCCTGATTTTGTGTGCTGGTATAATCTGTTCTTCTTTGACTGGAGCCAAGTCGTAGTAATTTGAAATTGGTTCCACGATACGCTGATCATCTTTTAGTTCTACGGAAAGTATATCAGCAACATTTTCCAAGTTTGTTTTGACAAATTCTAAATCTGGTTTTATTCTTTTTGATGGTATTTCATAGCGAGATTTCAGTGGTTTTATTTCTGGTTCAATAGCATCACATGGTTTAGCAAATGTTACAGCTTCTATAACAGGATAATCAATGTCTCCATTTACTGGTATCTTATATTTATCACTCGGACCCAGATTGACTTGTTCCACTTCATTTTTCTCAAATTCCTCCTCAACAGGATTATTTCTCTGAAGAATCGACTTCCATTTTGTAAATGCTTGCTTTGACAATTCTTGTTGTCTAGTCGGAGAAATAGGTTTCTTTTTTTCTAAGGTGCCCAACAAGTATCCAACAAACTGATTCCTGATTTTGTGTGCTGGTAGAATCTTCTCTTCTTCAACAGGAGTCAAACTATTGTAACTTGGAATTGGCTCTAATAATCGCTCATTATCTTTCAGTCCTACAGAAAAAATATCTGCAACCTTTTCCAGGTTTGTTTTGACAGTCTCCATGTCTGGTACTTTATTTTTCATTGGTATTTCATAGTGAGATTTCAGTGGTTTTATTACCATTTCAATAGCATCGGATGGTTTAGCAAATATTGTAGGTTCTATAACAGGATAATCAATGTCTTCATTTACTCGTTTCTTCAATTCATCATTTGTACTCAAATTAACTTCTTCAACAGGCATTTTTCTCCCAATAATTGACTTCCATTTTGAAAATACTAGTTTTGACAATTCTTGTTGTCTAGTGGGAGAAATAGGTTTCTTCTTTTCTAAGGTACCCAACAAGTATCCAACGAACTGATTCCTGATTCTGTGTTTTGGTAGAATTTTCTCTTCTATAACTGGGGCTAAGTCGTCGTAATGTGAAATTGGTTCCAAGATACGCTGATCATCTTTAAGTTCCATGGAAAGTATATCAGCAACATTTTCCAAGTTTGTTTTGACAATCTCTGAATCTGGTTTATTTCTTTTTGACGGTACTTCGTAGCGGGATTTCAGTGGTTTTATTTCTGGCTCTTCTGGTTTAGCAAATGCTGTAGGTTCTATAACAGGATAATCAATGTATTCAATTATTTCCTGATCAGATAGTTTCAATTCATCATCTGGACGCAAATTAACTTCTTCCACTTTATTTTCCTCCAAATCTTCATCAACAGGATTTTTTCTCCCAATAATTGACTTCCATTTTGAAAATGCTAGTTTTGACAATTCTTGTTCTCTAGCAGGAGAAATAGGTTTCTTCTTTTCTAAGGTGCCCAACAAGTAACCAACAAACTGATTCCTGATCCTGTGTGCTGGTATAATCTTTTCTTCTTCGACTGGAGCTAAGTCATAGTAATTTGAATTTGGTTCCAAGATATGCTGATCATCCTTTAGTTCCACAGAAAGTAAATCAGCAACATTTTCTAAATTGGTTTTGACAATCTCTGAATCTGGTTTTATTCTTTTTGATGGTATTTCATAGCGAGATTTCAGAGGTTTAATTTCAAGTTCAATTGTGTCAGACAGTTTAGAAAATGCTGTAGGTATAACAGGACTAACATCATCATTCGATTCCTGATTAGAGACTTTCAATACATCACTCGGACTCAAATTAACTTTTTCCACTTTCTCATTAAGTGAAATCTTCTTCGGAATAATTGACTTCCATTTCTTTACCACATTTTGTGCCTGTGTACTGTCAGAAAATGCTGCCCTAGCCTTCTGTACAATACCCGATGGAATAAAACCAAGGTCTGCTCTTCTGACAAGCTCTGGTTTATCTGATATGATCAGTTCCTGGCATGCCTGATTTTTTCTGCATTGATCATCAGACGCAGTCTCAAGAGAACTAGGAACCATTGCATAGACTGACTCGGTGTTCAATTGGATGATACAAGTCTCATTTTCTCGCATTTCATCGTCTAATTCATCCTCATCATCGTAATTATCCTTTTTAGACAATAAAAATTCATCCACTTCATCGTCACTACCTTCAGATTCTGATAATAATGCTGCAAAAGATTTAAATGCAGCATCTTTCCATTCTGCACCTCCTTCATTAGTCAACTTGTCACTACTGCTAATTAGCTTTTCAATTGTATGGGTATTGCCCTTGTCAACAATATTGCCACTATAATTCAATTCACTATAATTAGCAGCTAATTCCTGCGGTATGATCACATTCACACTGTTCTGTCCAGCTAAATCCAACTCATCAGAAATGTCATCTCCATCAGGGATGGGGTAGCTATGACTTGCCGTTTTTTCTTGCGTTGTATCAAATGATTCTCTAGATCTACTTCTGCGAAATTTCCATGGGAACATGCTCTCTAAAAATCCAGCCTCATCCTTTTCTTTTTCAATATCTCTGGTATCTAGTGGTACTTGTTGTAACTTTTTATAACCTATTCCAAAGCGCTCTTCATACCAAGTAATAATCTTATGTTTTATAGATTCTTCCTGATCCTTGTCCAGTGTGTCTCTATGAGGAATCTGACCAAATTTTTCTATATACCAAACAGTAAAATCATCGGTAACTTTCCTGTCCTTTTTCTTCACATCACCACATGCTTTATCCTTCATTTCATCATCAAGTTTCTTTACTAATATTTGCTCAACACTTAAGTCATCTTTTTTGTGCGTATCACTATCAACCATCTCATGGTTTTCATTAGATATTGATACATGTGGATCCTTTTTGGATCCTATACCAAAATTTCCTTCATACCATGCAATGACAGTTGCATCTACATCCTCTTTTCGATGATATGTACCCTGACATCCATCACTAATCACCTCATCACCAGGATTACTGAGTTCATTACCCATGATATTAGATTCTGAATCAGGATTGTATATAACAGATTCTGTAGTACTGGAACGACTTCGAAGAAAATATTGACTTTCACTGGGTTCACTATCAGTATCTGAATTGGCCTGAAAATTAAAAAATGAGACAAAATGTTAATCATCCTAAGCAATGATTAAATCATTAGCGCAACAAATATCAGAAGGATTGTTTTGTTCTTTACCTTTGTTTCGTTTTCAATCTGGCCGTGATCCGAATCTGCAAAGCCACTGCTGTCAGATTGCAGACTGTTTGACTGAACCAATTTCCCTGCAAAAATATTTAAAATTTTCGAAACAATCAGTGAAGTAGCTACAACTGCAATATAAGACAACCAATCTTCCATTGCGTAATATATGCCATATATCGCCTTGAAGTACTTCACTTAAAGATCCAACAAAATAATCCATTTTCTGATATCTACAGGTACAATACCTAATCCAACAATCATGGTTGATATCTATGTTTCCATAATATATGGACATAACATAATATATAAAGTTATGCTTTAATATTTTCATGAATCGCTTACAATAAAATTTCACACATAAGTGGTTTTGACCCTTACTTGACCCCTAAATTTCAGAGAGTGTAAAAGATGTAAAAAGTGTTAAAAGTTTAAAAGATGATACCTCAAAGCATTTTTCAGAAATCAAAGTTATAAAGAAGGAAAATTTCCCTATTGAAGTTTCACTTATGTATATCAATGCATTTCAAACCACATGCAGTTTATTGAAGTTATTGAATTTTCATTACCTGAATAACAAGACTAGGTCATGCAATATGCAGATCAGTAAAAACCCCAAACTTTGTTGTTTTATAATCCAAATGATAGCTGAGCAACACATGCACATGTACATAAATATATTAGTTTTACTTTACAACAATTAGCCAAAATTAGATATACATACACAGAAAATATTGAGTTAAAGAATCTTTGAACCATGAAATCTGGAGCCATGAACTTTTACATACCAGCAATATTGTTTGCACTCATTCTGGTATAGAAATCTAGCAGTTAAGCACAACTATACAGATTCAGTTTAGTGAAGTGAACCATGCATAAATACTAACATGCTTGAGAAATGTCACATTTAACCACCATAAATAGACTTTGGTTAGCAACAATTGTTCAAAACAGTTGTCTCCCATTTACTAGTATAGCCTAATTAAGCAAACCTCTACCAGCCGTCTATCAGGAAAAAAATCTAATATAATCAAAGTAATCTATTGAGCATGCTAGAAACTAACCGTCTGTTAAATATTGATCAACATTACCTGTAAATATCTACACGAAAGTACGTCAAAGGATTCATTAGATTTTTCATAAAGAAATTAAATTATCAATGTATGAAATGGAAAATAAAAAAGTTCTGTCAATTGCTTTGGAAAAAGCGATATCATAATCAATAATGGAGTTGATAAGTATAATTTGATTGATGAATTATAAACTTACCCCTGTGAATGTGTCTGACAGGTGAGAGTCTTTCACTGTGAATCTATAAATTTAAAAAGAATTTTCCTAAGTTGATTATTAACTGACTTTAAAATTTCTGAATGGTGGGAACTACTATATGATTACCTCTTCAAGTTCAAATGAATCCTGTTTGCCATGAATTGTGAGTTTCTTTTCAGAAATTTTGCCAGCAAGTTCTGTCTGAGGCACTTGCACCAGCTCTCCTCCATTCATTAAAGACAAGCTCTCATTCTTTTTATCAGATGAAATGTTTATAGGATCAGATACAGATATTGCTGGCATTGAGTTATGAAGAACTGGTGCTGCAATGATTTGATGAACTGTTGAAGAGTTATTGTGATCCTCTTCAATTTTATCATCCTCAGTATTTACCAGAGTCAATGATTGTCTATCAGTAGAAGCAAGATATGAAGGATTTGTAAATACTGGCATCATATGGCCATCATCTGCATTATGAATAAATGCTGTTGGTTTATGGTAGAAGAAATCTTCAAGAATCACATCTTTTAGAGACAAACTGTTCACAAATCGTGGGGACTGTTTTTCATTGTCGTTGATATCTGTATTGTTTACATTAATACCAGAAGATATCTTTATATCATTTGATATTTTTGTTTCCGTGATTGGAGCAATAGAAACACGAATTCCAGCACCTTTATCCAGACTAAGAATATTGCATAAATCATTACCATATGTTTTCACTGCGTCAGATATCTGTTCTATATTCAAATTAAGTGTTTTTCCCAAGTCATCATCAGATTTCGAATCAAAATGCTGAACGGCACTTGAAAAACTTATCTCAGAATCATAGTCACTTCCATCTGCACTATTTTGAACTTCCATCTGCAACAGACTAGTAGAAGTTATCATGTCTTCACAATCGAAAACATCACAGGAATTCAGATAATCACAAAAATCATCCTCATCTGAGGTGATAGCTTGCTGGCGTATAAGTGGTTGATGGCCAACACTCTTTGAACGTTGTCCACGGTTAGACAACTTACTGTGATTTCGCGACGTGTCGCTGAAAGATTTGCTAAGTCCGCGGCCAATTAATTCTACACTAGCGCCGATTAGATCGGAATTATGACTAGCTATATCATCACTAGATTTTTCAGTTGAACACATTTTATCTGTTATTCCTGAGAATAACATTGCATCATTCTCAGTTCCATAAGTTAAGTCGTAAAATCCACTCATGCTAGTACTACTGTCGGACAAACTTTCCTCATCTATTGTGTCCAGATGATGAAATATTTCATCCATTTCTAAATACTTGAAATACAATTCCCGCCGCTCTTTTGGAAGAAGAGGAGACACGGGTTCATTTTTACATTCCAAATTGAAAGATATCTGCTCAGCATCATCATTTTCTTGATCATATGTAGCAGGTACAATTTGTGATCCATCTGATCTTTCTAAACTAATATTTCTTACATCCATCAGTTCATCACTTTTACGTTTCAGTGATTTGTCTCGGTGCGGATAATCATAGTCAATTCTACACACAGCCTGAGTATCTGTAAGTATGCTGCATGATAACTGATCATCCCTACAAAAATCAAGATTTCGAGTATGCACCATATGAAATATTTCTTCTACATCTACATCATCGAAGTCTCCTCCATCTGATGATAGTTCTGATCCAAGCTGTGTAGAATTTGTAGAAGATCTAGACGACTGGTATTGCTCACGTTTCTTATGTAACTCATCAACATCCGACTGCACAACTTCAGCGTCTACTTTAGATTGGATTTCTTCTGGTGTTTTAAGTACCGGTAAGTCAGAGAGATTATGAGCTATAGTTGAGGAATCTGATGGAACTGGTGATGTGCCACGCATATCAATCATAGTTCCATCGTCTGACAGAGCTGGACTACGCCAGTACATATCCAGATGAACTGAATTGTTATAGTCCTTATTCTCAGTCTGACCAAATGGTCCCTCCTCAATGATAAGGAACTGTTCAACTTCACAATCAGTACTAGAATGATCCTGTGAATCCATATCTGCAACTTTGAGATTCATATTTTGGTCAATATTACCATTCAGAACATTTTCCTGATCTCGTTTTCTCATCTCTGATACAGTATTTAGTGATGGTTTCGGGGATTTTTCGTTCTTGTTTTTATTCTTATCGAACAGATTCTTTACAGGAACCTGATACTCTGAAATTTTATAACTGAGTTGTGATGACTGTGTGTTCATTATCGGACTCAGCAGCATATTACGTGGTCCATTTGGATTTGGATGCAGCAAGTTTGGTGTGCTATAGCGAACAGGTGAAACACCTAACCTGTTCAATGCCGAATTAGCTGACTGACTCAAAAACTTCAAGTCAAAATTCGGTAAAACAGGGGCACTCGGGTTGACGTCCATTGCATCGATATCAAAACTAGATGAGAAAAATTTTGCACGACTTTTCAAATTGGAATTCAAGTGATAGAAAGACCCAGTACTCCCTCGACGAACAGCTATCAGATATTTTCGCACTGGTTCATGGTTGTCAAGTGCTCTTTGCACGTTTTCTCTAAACAACTTCGGATAATCATCATAATGTCCTTGTTCTGCTAGTACTCTTTGATTCTCTGAATTGAGAATACTGACATAATGCTGTTCCGAACACTGCTGATCTGATTTTTTCTTGAGAAAACGTTCATTAAATGATTTATCAATATATTCAGCCGGCAGCGAACAACGATCAAATCTTTGTGGTAGATGCCGATTTTCACTGTGAGTTTGTAATAAATCCGATATATGAGAACTAATTGAGTTTTCACTGCTGCTGATCGAGAATCTATGATCTGAAAAATAAAATTGAAAGTTGTGTATATAAGTTTTTTTTTATAAATAACAGAAAAATTAAACATGCATTTAACATAAAAATCTTATATCAGAAAAGAAAATGTCATTATTTAATGCGAGAAGTTTCATAATATTCAAAATCAAAAAAGAATATGAATCACAGAAATTTTCAGCAGACAAAAGGTGTTGATTAAAGTAGGCACTATTCAATTCACATTATCAAGGAAAATGTCAAAATTAATATGCTGATAAAGAAAAAGGATTACATGCAAAAACTCAAGGATAACAGCAACTACCAAAACCATTCAAATTATTTCCAAATCAGAAGGATCAAACTAGTCCATAGGATTCAATAATCAACTATTTCACAGCATGCATTCCATGAGAATGAGAGAAATAGATTAAAGTGTTGTCTGAATATGACACAACTCAAGTGCTGAAGTAACTAACGGAGTGTAAAGCACTATAGAGAATATTACGCATTTTACCTATTGACAACTAATGATGTGTAAAATATCAATTTTCATAACCTGTTGGAGATACACAAAATTTAAAATGAATTTCGGAGCTTACACTAGTTTGACAAATAATAAACTTAGAAAAAGAAACAAGGATTCCAATAAAAAGCAGGGAATAACAACTTCTACCTGCAATTATATGAATAAGGTAAAAGAAAACTACTACTAGCGATGATATGATTAAATAAACGACTGCAAGTCAGATAAAAACTTTGCTATAAGGTGTAAACAATAAAAAAGAAAATGGGATGAAAAATATGAAAAACTTCATCCATGCAAACAAATTAGAACAACATGTATCACATACCTTTATTCTATAAGAATTGACTGATTGTTCATTGAACCATTGCAAATATACTTATCCAAAACTAACACATCAAATATATGAATGTATCTTGCAGTGGATTAAAATTGTTAAAAACAGGGTTCAAAGAAAAAAGGTCACTTGTAGAGCCTCATTACTTCCACTGTCCTCATCAACAAAATCAGATTTATATAGGGGGTCCACATAAAAAGTACATTAAAATTTGACCAAATTTTAGAAAAGACAAGCACTTTTTCCTGCTCCGGCGCCACCCAAATGACATGCATTGGGTTTGAGATCATGTTCAGTCAAGCAGAGCAGTAAGAAGTCCTAATATTCTCTACAGTTTTCTTTACATCCTAAACTTTTATAATATATTTCTCTAAATATTCCATCGTAAATATGATCTGATGGAGATATGAGACAAAAGATTTGGGTATAATGTTTTCGTGGACACCCTGTATAAGCTGAACCAAAATGTAAGTTTCAAAACTTTGTTTGATATACCGGAACTCCAAGTAAAGGCCCTATTTGATATGTGAATCAAGTCCAGTCAATAAAAACTAATTCATGAAGTAAGTCCTAGAATTTCCTGGTACACCCTTTGATATAATGATACTAAACAACATTCTTCTCTAAAAATCAAAAATGTATTTTATTCTTTGTCAGATTGAAAAACCAACATGACTAGATACTTTTATAAATCCTTGGATTCAAATTTCTTACCATTAAATTATGATGAAATTATTATGTCAACGCAAGTACATAGATTTTCTAAAAATGTGAGTTTGTTCCTTAAGCTCAGTGCCCAAAATATTACACGGTATAAATCCAAGATTCAAAATACTATCAATGACACAAAATGAAGATAAACTTCATAACGAGTGTCTGAGTTTGAATAAAAAATGTTAAAAACCCAAAAATCCCTGCCATAAACTGTATACAATCATTATGATAAGACCTAAAATTCTATGAAACTAAGCTATATTGGGGACATTCAAAAAGCATGTTCAACTATTTCAAGGAGGGAGATTCAAAATCCATTTCTTACATGTACTTAGTGCATACATGAAATGATAGAAGGGTCAAAACTCTGGAAGAATTTGTGTACATACTTCATGAAAAGCCCCGAATACAATATGAGTGCGCATTGCTATTAATGGAAGACAATCTTAGCGACATAATAACATAATATTTTGTCATGAATAATATCACTGAAAAGAACTCTTTCAGAGAAATCACAAGTTGAAGTAGATATTTCATATGATGTAATTGACCCTATTCGAAAATAGGTAGGTTAACAAACTAACAGTTCATTTAAATCATTTCTTCACACTACTTGCTTGCTTAATCTCAGCAATATACTTAAGTACATATTTTGATAAATATTTCAAGAAATGTAACAGACTAACACAATGTGAATTAACCAACTCGTCTAGGAAACATTGACTAGAAATATGATGAATAATAACAGATCTAAACGAGAGTTTCATCTGGTGATAGGTGTAAACGTTTCAGTGGTACACCACCGGGTGGTGTGACAGTAGATCCAGAAGAAATGCTTGTGACACGTTTATCGTCACTATGATTGTGTGGAGATAAATCAAGAGACATTGGGCGTTCAGGTGAAACAAGTCCTGAACCATTTATAATACACTGTGGATATAAATTCACATCATTTCGATCACAGTTCACATTATTATCAGCACCTTGAGAAATTTTTGCGTCCATTGTATTGCTTAAATCGGTATAACTTCCTAGTTCAATCGCTGGTGCTCTTGTTAGAGATCCTTTACGTCCAGTGCTAGGTTTTAAATGAGCTTTACCAGCATTTTGTGATTCAGTATTTCCTGAATTGACTAGAATACCTTTCAATGGACAACATTGATCACACGGAACCGGTATTGATAATTCATCCAATGATTCTGTTACATTATTAGCACCATTAAATTCCATGTTCGTTGGGAAACTTTTGGAATTTGATGACAGTTCTGAAGGAACACCGAGTTCCCTGTTTAATGCTTGCATGTATCTGTCGATATAAGGCTGCATAAAACGTCGAGGCACTTCATGCCATGATAAATAAGTCAATAAATCTTCAAGAGTATCGAAAAAAAGATTTTCTTGTTTACCTGATGGCGTATTCGGTCGCATTGCTGAACGTTTGTGCTCAAGAAATTCCTGCAGTTCTTCATTTTCTTGTAAGAAGCTGTCCAAAGAAATACCCTTGAGTGAGGAGGGAGTTAGAAAGCGTTCAGGTATCCGTTGTGCCATATGATCGGCCAGTGCCTGAGAACCAAAACCTAAATTCATGAGGATTTCTTCAGGATCGCCTTTTCTTTCATCCAAAAGAACATCGATGCTGCAAACAAAACATGTATAATTACTGAAACACACAACACCTGTCTAATTCACATGACTCATAGAAACGCAGTAAAAACTGGACATGTGTAGTAAGTCAGAAACATCACAACTAATGCAGAATTGACATGAAACTGGTTATAAATACCAGTATGTGTAATCATCTTATTAATTTAATAGCATGACTGATTACCCACTGCACTAATACTATTATCAATACATTATTTGCTCAAACTATGAATGAGTTCCCTTCATTTCATGAGATAATGACCATGTCTTGGGCCACACCCAGTCTTCAACTGGCGAAAAAAGACAACTCCGAGTGCGCTGACTTGCCTTGAGATATGTGATCCTGAAGTTTGTAATGAAAATTCTGAACAGAAACTATCACCGTGCAATCTTTTATTTCTCAACCATGAAAGACGTTTATCGGTCATTCCTTCCCTACGATGAGGTGTAGGGGACAGCGATGGAGGCGGCTCCGCTGGTTTTCTAAAAAAAAATCCATTACATCCTACACACTGCAGCTGTGTATTTTTAAACAGTGTACCTTTTCATTGATTTTTCATGATAACTTGTGAAGTACAAGTTACTATTAGTAAGCAAGCAGACAAGTAGACTCATTGACATGACATATTATTTGAGGTACCAATTCAAATGACATACTAATATACTACAACCAACTGGCACGATATCTGAAAATTATACCCTCACCTTTCTGCATAATTAGAGCTAACTTTACTTTCTCGCTCCTTGTCTTTTCTGTCATTCATGCTTCTCGCTGGAAAAATAGAAACACATAATAAATATGAAAACAGATATGAAGTTTTGATTTTAGACCACAGAAATCTGGCCACAATACAACCGGTCATTTATAAATAACTTTTTTACAATCCATTCTAAGTAAATACTACAAACAACAATTAGTTCCTACAATTGTAATCATACCACATTCACACAATTGGCCTCAGGTTTTTGTTGTTGTTGTGATCTGAGTAAGTCAGATTGGGCTAAGTTGCAATCATACACATACATACTTAAAATCAAAGTATCTAAACATATAAACCTGGGCTGGCCCTCCAATCAAGTCCAGGGCAAGTTGCCTCAAGTATATCATGTTAATGCTTTGCTCCCCTGTCCCCTTTACATTGTTTACCTTCTGCTCCTAATGACAGGTCATCCTCTGAACTAGGTCCACGTTCTACTGGTGGTCTTTGGCTTGTTTCTAAATAGCTGCTACTATCATCCTTGCTGTTGGTCTTTATTCTTCAAATATAAACAAAAGCAATATTCAAGTTATAGACAGCTTTTTTCAATATCCACTAACATTTCACAGAAAATAGGATTATGTATGGGAACATTATGATTCAAGGGCTTTATTGTTTGGGCATGATAATAGAGCTTTTTATTATAGCAATTGACCAGAACATTTTAACGAACAGTTAACTCTATGCAAACCATATAACAATCTCAAATACTAGTTTTAACTATTTGATGATTAATAACAATCACGTAATGTTTATAAAATGAAATGTATTCTGTTTTTCAGAAAGTATATAGATATATATATATATATATATATATATATAGGAGACAGTGATATGTTAAGTGAGAATTTAACAGATGATTTTATTGGCAAAGTTTATCACAACACTTGATGATACAAATGTAATATTCATATATGTATGTATTAAATACTTGATTCCTGTGAATTTTGGCTAGGTATATTCAAGTATCGGAGGTGAATAAACATGAAATGTCTCAAGGTCTTAAAACATTTTTTGGGAATATGCTCTATCACCACACCAAGGCTAGAATTTGTTGCTTCAAAGATATTTCTGAATATTTTGTAGCTGGGGTCTCTATTAAGATTGCATCTCCAGCACTTTTTTTAACGTACCGTCTGGTATCGAGGAAAACTATTCATACAAAAAATAAAATCAAGAATCAATTAAATGTGCCTAAATGCATAATTAACTAGAAATGCACCACAACCTTACTCAATTTCAGTCCATGGTAAATATCTAAGTTAACAATCAATTATCTGTACTTTCATATGAAATGTAATAAGAAATATTCAAAATTGAGTCTCCATTTCAATCTAATTCGTGAATTCTTGTAGCGATGCAACCAAACATTGTTTATGGAAATTATTATTTTATCAACTTATTATCGAAGTGAAGAAGTTCTATGTAATCTATACATACGTTCATATCATAAGGATCATTGCAATAATTCTTGGCAGATTTACAGTTAATGAAAATTCAGAAATCAACTGCAATTTTTATAGGTATAAGTACTTACAGCTCCTGTTCTTTAGAAGACTGATCCTGTGGAAGATTATTCACCCATTCACGTACTGCTCTCTGTTTAGTTTTAGTAGAAGCTGTACCTGTATTATAGACAAGTAAACAGAAATAGATACTGAATATATCCTTTTATTACAAGATCATATACACTAACATGCTGTTAGAAATCCCCTCCCTCAGAGATCATGATATGTTTCCTGTGATATTTCTAATTAATTAATTTGAAAAATTAATAGTAACAGTAGCCTCATGATGAAACGAAAAAATTCAGATGAATCTCAGTGGAATTTGAATTTCATGAAGATGATCAAATAATTTTTCATCGTAAAACTATACCACAAGGGATTATGACAAGTAGACCTGTTGATAAGGCACATTATTCAAAATTCAGACAGATTTATGCATCACGAAAATATAAAGGCGTTAAATTTGCAATTCAAATTTAATGAAATATTAATGATTGATGTACATTCTTCAAATGCATTTAATGATTCAAGCGTTTATAGTCATTAACCTGCTGCAAATGGTTAGGAAGCATTTCAGCAAGATTCATGAAAAAAAAGATCTATTCTATTAAAACTAGATCTTTGATTTATCTAAGACTCACTATCACGTTATATATACAGCCTAGACCCTGCACATTTCTTTCTGAAGGCAAGTTCATGACTTTGATGTTTAGATAATAAGCTATCAGTCGTAAGAGAAACAATCTCAAGGAATAAATCAAGCTAAGAGAACTACAGTAACAGAGACTGCAGGGGAAAACAAGTATACATAGAATAGTTTCAGAATTCTGAAAAGTTTTCTAGGTCTATTTATCTATGGTCAAATTTCATAGACAGCTTTAACAGAAAATCTGAAATAACAATAGACACTCGAATAAAATTTTGCACAAACAATTGAACAAAATGCCTCTAACATGGGCAATGAAAATCATTACCGGTACTCACTAAAGCTGACTTGTGAAGAGATCAGATCATTGAAAATTGTTGTGAAAATTATGTACAAACAATCAACCAGTACATCCTGCTTGATGAATGTATCATTCAAACATGGTGCATTTAGGTATTGAAAAATATCTAACCACCTTCATGAAATATCCAACCTACATGACTTCCTTGTAAAAAAAACAGGATCCCATAATAACCAAGAACTGCCAGAGCCTTCTAATAAAGAAAAGATTTCAACGTTTAAACATGGCGTATAACAATATGAAATGATTACATAATGTGTCATAGCAGAATGCCTGACCAGTACTAAATACTAGTACATGTAATTCAAAACAGGAGGAACTAGAAAACCTGTACTAACCCAAATAATGTATATCTAAATAATAAGTTACATTCTCCAAACCATTAGAAATAACTCACCACAGCAAAATATTCGCTTATAAAAACAGCAGAAATGCCATGCTGCATAGAATTATTTTGCAAATGTAATAGCTGATTTCATATTCATAGTCTGACTTTTTGGATGTATCACAAGAACACTTTCGAATGTATGAAATTTAAGAACATTGTAAATAAGCTCTAGCAAAGATAATGATCTTGAAACAGACAGTTTGAAATGAAATATACATTGACTCGAAAATTACCCATTATAGTTAACGACAAAATGATTAATGACAACATAAAACCGTGATATTCTCTCACACAAATCTGATTGCTTAATTTTGAGATATTTTTCTTACCTTGGCAATTCTCTTGAGATTCTTCATTAGTTGGATGTCTGATTTCAGGCATTGTAGAATTGATTTTATCAGATTCGTTCACAATAATTTGATTGTCCTGTTTAACTGCGGAGTCTGAATCCTTGTCTGTGTAAGGTATCAACTTATCTCTCCTGAATCTACGTATCAGAGCATCTCGAATCACTGTGTACGAAACTTTTCCAACGCGTTTCGCATTTTTTAGAGTATCGCTTTCGTTGCCACTTGCTGATGATTTCTGAGTAGAATCACCGCTCGTGTCATCAGTTGTCGTCTGATTTTCTTTGTATTCACAATTCGATGTGGCAGGTTTCGTGCCTCCGTTTGAAATGAAAACTTTTGATGAAGTGGGTAAAATCGAACGAAACGAATTGCGTAGTTTTTGAGCTAATGGAAGTTGCGTTACCGTAACAGTTTTGGCTGGGATTATTCTATCCTCGATACTGTTTCTGATCACAGATTTAAACGGAGCGAGGTACTGAGACCCATCACCTGGAGGCACCTCTGTCTGGATTGCTATAGATTGACTGCCATTATTGTTATCGTTAGATTTTGAATTTTTAAGAATTCCTTTTGTGGAAGCATTTTGTGAATCAGTTGAGTTTAAAGTTCCAGCACTTCGACTATAAGTATTATTCTCTTTATAAGTTGTAGATTTCACATAAGTTTCAGTGACGTCTGCGCTCAGTGAATGCGGTAAACGACTAGAATAAATCGCGTGGTAAATTGGACATTCCTCTTCGCTTGAATTACAGTCATCTGTCGGCGACAAATGGTAATAACTTTCAACTTTCTTTTGATATTGTAAATCCCAGTCAGATGAATTTCCGTTTGTTCTTTCCCGATAAGTTGGATGATAAGTCCCCCAGGGCTCGTCTAAATCCTCAACGACATCAGGTTTGGTCAGGTAATTCTCACTTTTGCTCGTGGGAAAATTTGAACCCGAAGAATAGGAAGAATATGCATAGTCTGTATACGTAGAATGTAAAGGACTGTATGTCTCCGGTAACGAGGTCTGCTGAATCAAATTGAGATTACGTTGTAACAAAGGTGACTGATTCTCCTGACCAAAGATCGAAGGTATCGGACTCGCCGAAAGTTGTGATAACCTAGCAGGACTGTGTCTAGCGTTAACAGGACTAGATTTATACGATGGCGTTGGGCTACGTGATTTGACAGATGGTAAAGGACTATGCTGATAATAATAATGACGATGAACTGAAGGTGAATGTTGTTGATATTGCTGTAGTTTAGGACTATAATGTGGAAGTAGTGGAGATCGATGAGTCTGAAGATTTAATTGATGAAATTCTCGTGGTGATGATGATAGGTGAGGACTGTGACTGGCTGGTAGATATGTAGGGCTATGGTCACTGCTGACGGGAGGTCGATACGGAGGCAAATCTCTTCGATCTGGTACACACTGTAACAGGTCAAACTGGCTCGCTGAAAATAGAAAACTTCATTTTTAATAACAGTGTTCATTCCCAGGGTTTTCAGGAAGTATGTTTTGTTTTGGTATTGAGAGTCTACAATCATGTTTCCGTGTTGAAACGGGACTGACCTGATGATGCTACCGCAAAGAAATATATTATCTAACTATCACAAATATAAATTGAAGGGTTTTTGAAATTAAGTTGAGATATCTATAAATGAAAATGAAACCTTATACGGATATTCATTGCCTAGATTGATAAAAATAATGGGCAGAAAATTGATTATGAAATATTGAATATTGCTGATACAAAAAATATAAAAATTATGTTAGAAATCAATTTTCAACTATTAATTCATCCGATTTCTGTGATGCTCAGACATACATTTTCCCTAAGAAAGAAGGTAGTGTTGTAAAAGCATTCAAGATGGCAAAAAAGTTTAATGGTTTACCTGAACAGAAAATACATCATAAGAACAAAGAAAATATCTACTCGCTGTGAACATGTATGTCCTTAATGTTATAAATTCCTTATAAATGTTTGTAACACACCAGTAAAACTACGTTAAAACGGATATATGAAGAGAGAGACTTGAATGTGAACTAACACACTGTGTCCCTGGTACACAAACATATAGTCAGTACGGTACTAGGATATTATCAGTTCATTATTATGACCCATATCCTTCGGTAAACCTTGTAAGGTCATAATGATAGTCTATTGAATATCAAAAAGCTAAATTTGTATTAGTTAAAACTACTGCAATATAACCAGTAACTTTACTTAATGTTTTAATTCTTAATCCTCGATGACAGGTAACAGGATTATCAAATTAAGTGCAATGGGTCATTCTCTATTGATGTCAATAAAGAATATATTTGCCAGCAAAAGGACAAATTGATTGATTTCTAAGTATGTCTGATCAGTCAGTCAATTGAATATAACCCAACTGATGTGAAAATTTAATAAAGTTCACATAACTCGAGGGAATAATTGAAAAACGCTCTATTTCATTGAGTTTCACACAACATCTAACAACTTACCTGACATTTCATTAATGTTAGGGAACCAGAAGAAGGTTAGAAAAAGCATGACAAAAGTGTGTCACGGAAAGAGCTAATTTCAGCGTTAAGCATGGGAGTATCATCTGAAAGACATAAATACTCATTTTGAACAGGATACTCAAAGAAGTCGTTACTTAGCAACATAAATGATGCTTATCAAAGACCCTTTCAGAAAGAATCAAAGGTGAAAGAAAATACAAAAACTGGACTGGCTAATACCTCATATCTATTGTTTCCCATTTTCTAACTAGACCAAACAAATTATTTTGTGATTGTCCGAAAAAAAACATCTATATTGCTTTTCTAGTTAGTATTTTAAGTGATGTTTTTATGTTGCCACTGGCAACGTGGTACCCAGTGACTAATGGCTACTTGGGGAAAGCTTGTAATTCCTGCATCAAGAAAAAACAAATACAGTTAAAAACTGGGGAATATGAGATTTCTTTCATCAAGAATAATTCATTCCTGTTAGTGTAAAGATAACAGGCCAGTAGAAAATGGGCAAAACATGACTAGATCATGTTAGCTAAGTTATATGATCACATCATTGTTTCTGACAGATTATCTAACCACACTTGACTTATCAAAGCTCCAACCATAAGTTCAGTTGCATGTAAGTTAACTAATGATACCAAGAATATTGGAAGCATAAACCACTGATTAGTGTATGATTAATGTGACAACTATATCAGTTTCATACAAACTCGACCAGTAATCTAATGATGAAAACTGTGACGGATAACATAAAGGATAAATGAACAAATGAGCTAAACAATCATGACAAATCAATGAATGGATTCACACAATCAATCAATCAAGCAATCAACATTGAGCCATAAACAGTCAATCATGAGTATAAGACTCGTCCTAAAACAGCATCTTGGCATAAAAATGCTTTAAATATTAAATGTAATAGTTTAACCATTCTTTTTTATTACTAATAAAAAACAGGATCATATTCAAGACTGTTTATTCAAAACTTGAAAGAAAAAACCCGGTACTGTATAAATCGTATTGAAATTATAAGAATTGATAAATGTAAATCCAAGTAGAAAATTTGATCACGGAGCATTTCATGTGTCAATTTTCAACGTATCAAAGCGATCAGCGATATTGATAGACAACTTAGACCTGAAGATACGCAGCTATAACGTAGATCATTAGTAGATATATCAACCTGAGGATATGTGCAGTGTAAGAAGTATTTTACCAGACTATCACCATGAGTATTAGATAATTAGAGACTTCCTTCAGGATGTCAGAGAATATCTTAAACAACCATTGTGGCGTGAAGCTGAAAATGCCATAGAGTTCTCTCTCATGATCATCAAGCAACACAGATTCATTTCCAGTATAGCATCAATACCAACGTGAATATCAACAGTTTTCAATTTGGCGATTAAATTGACCACAGTAATTAAGAAATTAGATTTGAATATGTTATCTCATGTTGATTGCTCATGCATTCTCAATGTTCATTACAGGAATAAATCCAATAATCCAGAAACTATTGATTACGACAACATCAACTGCGTCTTACAGAGATAAGTAGATATTGAAATCACAAACAATACATGTATATATTCATCATTTTAAATCCTGGATTATTTCATGTTTTGCAACTCAACAATAATGTTAGATGATAATATGATAAAATTCTGCAGGATACTTAACACATCATTGTCATGCTTTATTAAAAAATAAATATGTGAGACATCATCTTTGTCTCTCGATTAGACATGCTTGAGACATGCTAATCATTTGAAATATATTCTCATGTCAATGATAACCAAAGCTCCAACATCATCTAATTCATCAATACAAACACCAAGGGAATCTGATAATGAAATGTTTACAATTGGCAATGGCCACACAAGTTTTTCAGTTTGGCAATGGCCAATTGACAGACACATCTTTACATGGACAAGTACAAAGTAATTGACCAATATAGACCCACAATCACAGGGGTCATGACAAAATCTTTGACTACAGTAGACTCAGCACACAGTCAATGACTACAGAAAACAGAGCACAGTCATTGACTACAGTAGACTCAGCACACAGTCAATGACTACAGAAAACAGAACACACAGTCATTGACTACAGTAGACTCAGCACACAGTCAATGACTACAGAAAACAGAACACACAGTCATTGACTACAGTAGATTTAGCACACAGTCAATGACTAAAGGAAACAGAGCATTCAATCATTGACTACAGCAGACACAGTCAATGACTACAGGAAATAGAGCACACCACTGTCATTGACTACAGAAAACAGAGCACACAGTCATTGACTACAGTAGATTCAGCACACAGTCAATGACTACAGAAAACAGAACACACAGTCATTGACTACAGTAGATTCAGCACACAGTCAATGACTACAGAAAACAGAACACACAGTCATTGACTACAGTAGACTCAGCACACAGTCAATGACTACAGAAAACAGAACACACAGTCATTGACTACAGT
>JAYMFW010218347.1:0-13412 GCA_036785005.1 Tubulanus punctatus
TAAAAAGATGTCAAGGCTGTCAACCAGACAGTGGGTGCAACTATCTATTATGTCATTTTTCTTTAGTTTTTCTTTTAAACAACTTTCCATGTTAAGGGGGTGACACGCTGTGCGTATTTTTTCGTGCGTACTTCTGTTCGCATGAGTATTGCAAAAAATCGCTTAAGTGTGTCGCCTCGTGCGTATGCAAATTTTGCCTGCAAATTGTTGTGCGAATGAAAACACACGTATCTGACATCTATTATATAAAGCACAAACTGCCAATTTTTGGTTACAGTTTGCGAGAAAGCCATTCGTCTTTTGGTAATGGAATTTGTACACAGGGATACAGCTTGTTAATGTCGAGAAAAAAGTTTTGATCAAATAGTGCCCATGGGGTCCGAGATTTTGGCACTTTTATTATCAGCCAATCACGTGCAAAGATTACCTCAGACACATCTCTGATTATAAACAACAAACTCACCTATTTTATAGTGTGAGACACATTACCTCAGTTTTAGCGCTTTCAACCTGGAACGTTTATCTTACTGAGGGTTCGAATCCCAGATAACTATAGACGTTACGTTTGGTACGTTTTAGGCCTTAGCGTGGTTTGAATTATTTGCAACAGAAAATTATCAGATCTCGGGGCATTGTGTTCGCACCTCCCCGGGTACGGGCCTGGTATAGATTATAATATTTTGCTGGGGCTGTCTCACAATTTTCACAAATTATAGATTTGTATCTGTTCTATGTGCATGTTCGGGTACTCCGCTAGTGTTTGATATTTTCGCCGCGAAAACCATCGCCAGATCGAATTCGAACCGTGTGTCAGGTTGCTGCGAATGAAATACGCTGAGCAGAGCGACGAATCAGCGATCCAGCTCGGTATCATGTGACTGCGGTTAAGATTGCTCGATGGGAATGGAAAAAAAGTCGCCAGCGAACAGAATTCACCGAGTATTGCGAAAATATTCGCATGGTGTGTCACGGGTTTTATTTCCTTCAATCAAATGACTCAAAATAGCAAAAATCATTTGAAAATTAAAAATAATTTTGGTGTTACCACGGCAACCGATTGTAGCTATTTCTATATACAACATTTGAAATGCGATATCTCAAAATTGGCTTTAAACAAATGGGTTTTGATGCAAATCAATTTTTTTCTAACTAAATTTAGATTTTTACCAATTTGAGCAATTTTTTTTAGAAATGTTTTTTTGTCTAACTTTTTTGTTTTAGTGGTAGGGCTCCTACGTAACTTTGCGTCTTCCAAAAATCTTTGACAGATAGGTTTGAGATAGAGACGTTTCGCAACCCGACGAATACGAAAACGATTTTCATATGTGTGTGTGACGTCACAATATTATGCGCCCTTTCCAATCGATAATCGTACGACACAATTCGAGACGTGTAGAATCGTACGAATATACGTTCACACATTCACCCTATTTTTTGCAGGCTTTATCTAGTTTATTACAAAAACGCTCCAGATAGTAAAGGTTATGTTGCTGCCAAAATTAACCACTTGTTTTTAATCACTTTTACTGTGGATCATCCATTACAAAATTCGTTAACAAACTCACCTGTCATGCACACACGAGGACCATCTATCTCACTATACCCTGCCTGAACATGTGTTTGCATACCCTATGCCTAACAATATTTTCCCAAAAACTATGCGTGATACTGATAAGCCTACTCAGTAGAAGAGGGCTTATCAATAAAGACCCTCAGCTGGATAGTGCACCTTCTTTTTCAAGAGCGGGTCCATGGATGTCGCAACTGGGTTTGATTAGCAATTCGATAACATCAACGTAATCGTCGGGTTGCGAAACGTTGTCATGCAGGAGTTGTCGCACTATTGTTTGTCCATCAGTACAGTCCGTGTTGTATATAAATACATATTAGAAATTGTGCTCAGTCAGTATTTAGTTTAGAAATGATGAAGATATGAAGAATACGAGAATAAAGTTATTACGATGATATTTAGTTACGACTTCTGCTTTAATTTATGGCTTGTTGAGATTCTGCTCTGAGGCTCACGACAACGTCTCTATTGTGTTTCAAATAAGGTAGAAATAACGAGGCCCATCTATGGTTTATGATCAAATAGTACCAGGTCGGAAATATATGAAAGTATAAGGTTGTGATTGAGCTTGAATTGATATTAAGCGACGTTGACAATGTCGGCAACGACAGTATCAAAGATTTGTTTTGACATAAATTAACAATGATGTAGTGTTAGTTAATGTTATATGCTTATATGTTATATGTCACGGTTTCGACAGCAATCAACAACGAAAATGTCATCAAAGATATTATGTGTAATGAAAATAGCGTGTTCGATGCGGATGAGATGTATTAAAGGTATGGTGGAGTTGTGGTCGAAGCGTCGACAACATCAACAACGAAAATATCCAAAATATGTGTAATGAAAAAAGTGTGTTAATCAATGTTATGAATAATATATTCTTGAATGGATGATTAAAAATCGCTATATAATAAATTATTAAGTTGCTTAATTTGATAAATGAACATAGCTGATGGTTACACAGATCATTGGGACGTCGACAACAAAACTATCTTTACAAAATCAGAAGCGCCACCTTCCAATTAATCACAATTAAACTAAGCACGGAGAAATGGCACAAGCAACGAACAAAAATGATTTATTACCTGCAACCTGAACAGGAATTATCGAATTCGTCCACCAAGGATTTGTTGATTAAAAGACAATTGTCTGGTATCTCATGGATTAGCATATGCTATCGTCAGACGAACTTTGTTCAAATTGCTCCTCATTTATAATATTTACAGAGCTTCATCTATGACGTGGCGATGTCCAACATGCTCCACATTTAAAACAGTAAGGACAAATTCTCTCTTCGATACATCAAGATGCTCAATAGCACATTGGGAATAGTCCATTGTTTCGCGCTAATCTTTCCCAAATTATCTAAACATGGACTGGTGCCGCAGAGTACAAGATCATATTGTAAAAATCAACATGTTCAATTCTATAAAAATGAATGGAAATCTCGAAACAGTTGGTACTAAACGGTTAATCGCTTCACTAGCGGTTTGATGAAACAAATCGGCTCCACATGGCGCTTCCGGGTTATGAAAATGAATTAAACAAGTAAATTGAAAATCAATTAGATATTAGAATACGTTGCCAACAGTACAGTCAAGCATGCAATTTGTTGGGATCACTGGTCACCTGCGTACCCCATCGTATGGCTATTTTTATTTTTTTTTATCAAACTATGATACTTATCATTCTTAGTATTCTTATCCAACAAATCTCAAGTCTTGTACTTTCAGGAAATACTTCGACATTTTCAATTTCCCAACTAAGTCTTTTCCCTTCATACTTTTCATCAAAATTCGATTTCTGCTTTTATGCTTGTCGATATTTGTCAAGCAAAATAGATAGATGGCATATCACGATATTATCGTTGCTGGGATGTGGTATCGTATAAAAACTGCGTCTAATAGTATCAAATAATATTGTCTCTTTAGATTAATATTATTTGCGTTAATCTATTGGGGTGAGAATAAATATGCGAAAAATCGAATTTCTATGATTCTCGAAACAACTACAAATATGCGATTTGCCTACTGATGGATGATCACAATTAATCCGCGTGGAATTGATGAAAATTCCACAATAGAAATTTGGTGTGGTCAGAGTATTTTATTGAAATCACAACATTTGGGTAGTGAACTCACTTGCCATCGTCAGCCGAAATGAGAAACGCGATAGGAAAGATTTGAATACAACATTTTAGAACACAAAATGAGGAAAATGTCGTCGTAGGAAAGAGGGTGACACGGATTATGTCAAAGATGTCATTTTCATTGGTTTTGTCCTTAAATGTTTTCATGTTAGAAATTTCTTCATTCACCTGATGATGGGAGTCATTACTTCGCCGAAAAGGTTGTGATCCAATAAAGTAAGTTTGTTTTGCTTACCCTGGGAAGCGAGGCACGGAGAAGCGAGGTTGAATAAAATATGATGGCGACGTTTATCATGTGAGAATCGAGGGAAACGAAATAAAATACAGTCCTCTGAAGTTAATGACAAAGGAAGTCGTTATGATGTTGTTTTTTTTAGGGTTCAGAAGAACATAATGGTCGCTCGAGCCGGATCGCGGTGATGATAGACGTCGCGTTGATGAAAACTGAAGCTTTTAATTGACGATTATTGATTGAATTGAATTGGCACGCTGACGAGGAAGGAAATTTAACAGATTTTCAAAGAAGCTACAAGACTTCGTACATGGATGTGAAAATTATGGTCACCAGAAATTGATCGAGTGGCATCTTGCAGAATTAGAGTCTGCTATACATGAAATTGAGAAAATTGATAGTCAGGTGACGGACCAGGGTTTCAAAGACGATGTCGAAGAGGAGGCTTTTTATACATTGTGTGAAGAATCCGAAGTTCATAGAGAATAATTTAAGACGTCTCTGATGCAGTGGCAGTACGAGTATGAGAAAAGATGTGCTGAGATGAAGAAATCTGATAATTTCGAACCGAAATAAATTCAGAAGAACATGAATGAGATGAGTATATCTTGTACAAAAGAAGGAAAAGTAGATAAAGACCCTATCAGTGATGCAGATACAGATGATGATGATGATCCAGTTAGAGACGATGTAGAATTACGTAGAATTTTTGGTGGCTTAAAGAAGCCTGAACTTAGTGCATTTGCAGGAAAAAAGTGCAATACGCAGATTGGCGAGTCAGTTCGAAATCTTTGTCCATGAATCCCAGCTTGACTCAAAAACAAAAAAATTATGATGCTAAAGCGATATCTTAAGGGGGTGCCATTGAAAATGGTGGCTAACCTTGGCTACACTGGAGAAGAATACAATTCTGCTTTGTAGAAGTTAGACTTAAAATATGGAGGAGAACAACGTCTCATACGACAACATATGGAAAAGTTAATTGAGACGCCGGTGATCTCTGAAGGCAACCTAAAGGCTCTTGAGGTGTTTTCTGACACACTGTCAGACATGGTTGTGAAGCTAACTATCAAGAATCGACAGGGTGAATTGTCAAGTGAAAGTTCCCTGTATTTACAAGTATCAAAGAAAGTCCCGCAGAAGTTGTTAGTTAATTATCAGAGATTGATCCAGTCTAGAGAAAAAACAAAGACAGCCTTAGAATCTTTGCGGATTGGCTTGCAGAAGAGGTCACATTTATGATAAATGCGAATGAGATGACGGAAACATTGAAAAGGCCTCAACGTGCGTTTGGCCGGAGCCATGAAACTTTCAGAAATGAAAAAAAGGGATGTTACGTCTGTGGGGACGTAGCCCACCTAATGCTCTGTGTGAGCAATGGAATAAGATGTCATTAAACGAGAGATTGGATGTAGTAAAGAAGTTCGGATTATTTCGAAATTGTCCGGTGAAGGGTCATATCTCGACTGGTTGCCGAAATCAGAGAAGATGCATGATTGATGGATGCAATGGGTTACACCATGCCCATCTACACAAAGCAGAAGCCAGTCGAAGAAGACCATCAAAGCCAACCATTCAGAGAACCCAACATCGACCAAGGTCAAAGCGCAGCGGCTGAAGTAACAAGCCGAATTCATGTCAAAAATACACAGGTGGTTCAGAAAAAGTTTCCCAACGCGTACTGCCCGTTCATTTAGTCAATAAGCAAGGACGTCAGGTGAAGGTGAATGCCTTCTTAGATGATGGGTCAGACTCCACTACATAAGTGATGAAATGGCGACAGCTTTAGATTAGAGAGGTGAAAACAGGCGTCTGTATATGAGAACTTTGGCAGGAGATAAAGAAGTGCGCACCCGAGCTGTAGATGTGACAGTTAAAAGCCTTGATGGGAACACTCAAGCTCAGATAAGACCTTGGGTGGTTGAAAGATTAGCCTGGGGAATGAAACCAGTATACTGGAGTAAACAACAATATTGGAGACATTTAGATGATATAAAGTTTTTGAAATTGGTTGATGGAGGAGAAATAGATCTTCTTTTTGGCTCTGATCATCCTGAATTGATGACTGCTCTGGAAGAGAGAATTGGCAACCGAGGAGCCGGTTGATAGGTTGACACCATTGGCGTGGACATGTATTGGGAGACTAGTACCCACTGAAAAGTCTTACGTGAATTATGCTCAGATCTACCAGTCCACAGGCACTGTAGATGACCTTATAAAGGATAACACGTTGAAACTCATTTGGGAACAGGACCTCATAGGCCTTGTGGATACGGAGCCATACTCAGTGGTTGAAAAGAAAGCCACGGAGTAGGAAGAACGTAGCATCAGGTATGATGAGGAACGGTGCGAAATTAGTATTCCATGGATTAAGGAGAAGTAAGTGTCGTTGATCAACAATCGCGCGGAGGCATAAAAGCGTTTGTTTGGCTTGGAAAAAAGACTATTGAAAAACAGTCAACTTGGCAAGCGCTATGATGAAGTTTTGATGTCGAATGCGGATAAGGGGTATTTGATAAAGCTGACTGCTGCCAAGATGAAAGATGATGATGACTGCTGGCACTTGCCTCATTTTCCAGTGGTGCACGACCAATGTGCGCATCGTGTTTGACGCAGCAGCAAGAAGTAGAGGTATTTGTCTGAATGATCCAATGCTTACTGGACCAAAGTTGCAAAATGACATTCCACAGATCCAAATGCGGTTCCGTCAAAATCTAGTAGCCCTGTCGGAGATATCCGTGAAATGTTTTCACAAATAGCAATGAAGTCAGAAGATCAAAGATTTCATCGACTCCTCTGGAGAAATCTTGACATTTCAAGTGAGGTTTGTTGTTACGAAGTGACTAGTTTGATGTTCGGTGATCGGTCATCCCCATTTTTAGCCCAATATGTCTTACGTCATCATGATTAAAGTATGAAAGAGAATGTCCCAATTGTGTCTGACGTGATAATCAATGAAACATACGTGGATGACGTAATAACCTCATTAGAGACGATGAAGTCCACTTAAGATGATGAAGCTCTCAAACTGAGAAATAGTTTCACGCACATTTTGAAGGAAACTGGATTCGAAATCCGAAGATAGTGTAGTAATAGGATCATGGTGTTAGACGATGTTCCTCATGATGATCTTGAGGAATGTTTAAAAATCGAAGATAAGGAGAAGTCAAACGTGAATACTCTTGGCATGAAATGGTATGCTTTAGGTGATTATTTCACTTATACAAAGCCGGAGATGTTCGCGATGAGGTATGCAACAAAAGAGAGCTGCTGAGCTGTTTGATCCATTTCAGTATCTAGCCCCATTCACTATAAGAGCAAAGATGATGCTCCTTAAAATACACTTGGTTACAAGGAATAACTTGGGATGAGTTGTTGCCTGACAATCTCAAGGTGGGTGTGATGACTTGGATCGAAGAACTACAGGGAGTTCAATCGATAAAGATTCCGAGGTGTTACAGATAGAAACCAGTGGATGAAGTTAAATCCGTGTCCGTCCACAGCTTTACTGATGCGTCAAAGCAAGCCTATGCCGCTTGTGCCTATGTGAGATATGAGTATGTGGGTGGCGAAGTAGAAGTGTCATTGAATAGTCAAAGCCAAGGTTGCTCCGCTCAGAAGCATTAGTATTCCAAGATTGGAACTAATGGGTGCAGTTCTTGGAGTTCATTTGACTCGAGCAGTTAGTAAGGCATTGAAGATACCGAAGGCCGAAGTTTATTTGTTGAAATGCTGTCAAAGTGATATCTACTCAGCAGAAATAGTGCTATTGACCTGTGGCGAGCCACTGAAGAAGAGCTGTCCTATACTCAAGTTGTTACCATTTCTTGATACTGAAGGTTTGATGCGAGTAGGAGGACGGCTTGAATTGGCAGATTTACCATGTGATGCTCGTTTCCCAATCATAATTCCAGAGAAGACGCATCTAAGCCACTTGATTGCAGTTACCACAGACATAAGGATCACTTCAATGGTGTGAATGCTAGCTCTCCGAATGCCGACAGAAGTTCTGGTTGGTAGTTGGTAAAGCGATGTAAACGGAGATGCCGTCTCTGTCAGTCTTTTACCGAAAGTTGCCGAAAGCCCGCGTAATTCCGACGTTAAGATGCTTCCATTCGAGTTGTGTGGACTTTGCCTTTTGTGACGAAAGTCACAAGACGAGTGTCAGAAAAGAGATACTTGTGTTTGTTCTCATGTATGGCGACAAGAGCGGCTGCATTTAGAGATGGCGTATTCCCTCAATACGTCTGGGTTTCTGCTAGCATTCTCCAGAATGGTAGCGAGGCACGGGAAACCTAGGTTGTGTAGCGCGACAATGGTAGTAACTTTGGTACTGGTGAAAAAGAACTACGAGAGTTGGTGAGACTACTTGACTACGATGAAATAAAAGAAAAAGGAGCGAATGAAGGGATCATTTGACATTTATATCCCCCAGCAGCTCCGCACCACGGTGGCGTATTTGAGTCAATGATAAGGCAGGCTAACAAAGCGATGAAGTCCATTTATGGTAACAGAAGTTTAACAGACGAGGAACTGCTGACTGCGATCACTGAAACTGAGAGGCTTTTGAACTCTCTTAGTTTACTGTTCTGATGATCCTGATGATGATAGCGTGCTTACACCTAACCACTTTCTCCATGGACAGATGGGTGGAAACCTGGCACCACCAGCAACCGATCAGGTGATATGTTCAACGATTGATTAATAAAAGTGTGGAACTGTTGGTCAAGGGAATATTTCTCAACATTGAACACATGAGATGTCGTGAAAAGGAATATGTCCGACTGATAAACAAACTCTGTGCTGTGAACTGTGACATCGATATTTAATTGATTGGAGATCCAGTGCGGTGTGCATTCGACTTATGTGCGATAGAACAATTGAAGTACGTTTACGTCGTGATGTTTCCGAGAAAAAAAATCTGTTCGAACTATTTAGATTTATATGTGTGTCAGGTGGTGAGCATAGCGCCCTTCTGTTAATACCGTGAAGGTTTATCAAAGTGAAATCTATGATATATTGTGACAGTGTAGAATGGATTAAGTTTCTAACTGTTTGCTGTTACTCGTGACTATTGGAGATGTTAAGTTGGCAATTGTGAATTTCGTAACAGTGATTCGAACTTGAATTTATCTCGAACTGTTTGAACTGCAAAACGATAGTTTCTAATATCAACGTGGAACTTTGTTGTGGAAGGAATAGTTCTTAGATTAGTTAGTTCTTATATTAACTATTCAGTCAATTTGATGTTTTTATTTGATGCCCATTCTTAGTACATACTAGATAGTTAAGTAATTAAGTGAACTAGTTCGACGAGTAGAATGTTTGGGTGAAGTTTGTTTGGCTTACCCTGGGAAGCGAGGCTCGGGCATGCGAGGTTAAATAAAATATGATGGCGACGTTTATCATGTGAGAATCGAGAGAAACGAAATAAAATACAGTTCTCTTAAGGTTGTTTATTGAAGGTTCGGAAGAACAGTAACACCTGATAATCATGTGGCCGGGTTGAAGTGGTTGCAAATGTAATAGAAATGAGACGAAATTGCGTGGGACGCTGTAGTTTTTCGTCAACAACAAAAAATGCATCGGAAGATTATATTTACATCATAACAGGAGGGAGGCTCTACGAACGGCGATGCTTGGAACTTAACCATTAGCAAATTGAGGAAAAAGCAATTATCTTTAAAACCTACTGATTGATGGGATGGATCTTTAATGAGCGGTTCGTTTGTAGACTAATTTCGGAAAAAAAATCATGCTACACACGAGCTAATAGAAATCCAGGTGAAATTGGTTGTTTTACGTGATAGATCAGATGAAAGCGTGTCACTCTAAATAGTGAATTACCCCACCCCCATAGAAGCCAGCAATTAGTTGGGAAATGAGTGAGTAAGCACTCGAAAATGAGAACGCTTGCCATGATGAATGATTTGTCGATAACAGCAGGTTCGGTCTTCTGGCTATGGCCGGACCACTTTTTGAAGTGTCAAGAAGTTTTTCGAGAGTACCGGTAGCTGGTTAGAATGCTCCAGAATGTACCTAGAAACGACATCTTTCTCTTTCAAGCGCGCTTCGCACCTCAGCATATTTTGTTGTTTTCCTGATGGCAGGGCCAATTTAAGACATGTTTCTACACTCCATCATATTTGTAATTGGTTTTTTTCTGAAACTTCTAATTAGACAAGCATTAGCTAACATATCAAAATAACTATCTTCTAACAGGATCAAACGCTGGTCTCAATGCTGATCAAATCATTGTCGATCTGATTAGAAACGTTGATCGCAATAATAATCTTATTTGATCCAGTTCGGTGCAGTCCTCGCATCATCTAGGAGTAATTCTCCGGTGATTGGTCCAATATATATATCACCAGGGAGTTGTAATATGACATTCAGTGTGTCCCCTTACACTTCCGTCATTGCTAAATTCACATATTGGTTGTAAGCAACCATTGAACCAGGAAATAGTCAAATGTTAGAAAGTTATATGTTTTAAACACATTCAAGCGAATTCTCCTCCGCATATAGAGAACCGATTAGGGAAACCGATAAGGGGAAGTTTTATTGGGACACACTTTATAACAACTCCCTGGTATCACAAAGATATTTGATATGTGTTTTTGCGCAAACCCGTCGATGAAGCACTCCCGGCGCCTTGGTCAGTTCCAGTTCGTAAATCATATTCTGAGCACAATCGAAATGCCATAGACTATCAAATATATCAGGGCAGATCTAGAGAGGTGTCAACGGGGTCCGTACCCTGCCCCTGAAAATAAAGTGGCTCCCAAAAAGTGGTGCAAAAAAATTTTGGGTTTCATTTCTAAAGATATTCTAATAAAACCAATAAAGTAGACCGGTAATTTTTTTGATAATGCCCTTATTCTAGGGCCCGGACCACACCCTGACTATCGGGAAAAAATTCTCGCCCATGTAGTAAGTGTCGGTTGACTTCTGAAATGGACGTGTGTTGTCGGTTCTCAGTACAAAATTGGTAATTCAAAATAAATGAATGGGTAATCCATGGCCTAAAGTACTGGAAATTGCCTCCCCAGAGGTCATTTTTTTCAAAATTGACCCGCCTTTTTGATACAGGACTGATAAAACAAAATAGCCCTTGATATAGAGAAAAGACCCCACCCCTAAGGAAATCCTCGATCCGACTCTGTATACTCTACATTCTCTCCATTCCTAGACAACCTCTAAAAGTCGTTTTATATCTGACAAAAAGCAGCACATTGTAGTTTAAAACTAACTGCCATTTTTTTCGATATTCTAAAACTCTTCTATTTTCATGTTTTCCCTTCGATCGACGCCGATATTCGTTTTGCATGAGATCGATATAATCAGGAGATATATATATATATATATATATACCAGAGAGACGAGGCTGATCTTATTTAAGATTTACGAAAACAGAATTGACTGAACGCTATAAGATCGGTGAATTCTTCCAGTTGCAGGCGTAACTGAATCAAATAACGAATGGGATAAAATCGAATGTCCTGTTCATAACTGCAGTCATCGCACGTTTTCCATCAGTCGATAAATGCAATTCACCCGCGCTGAAGACTACCATTGATGTCAGGACGCAGAATCCAGTAGGCCCTAAACGTGATGTTATTCTTCCAGGAAAAAAACGCAAATCATCGAATGTCGCTCATTGCTGGCTGCGTTAATTACTGTCATTTTCGATTAGTTTTTATCTGTATCCACGTTTCAGAATAATCGTTCTAAAGTCTTTCGCGAGTGTAATCGGATTTGTTAAAATCCTGCATATTCAATTCACTTTATTCATTTCATGGAAACATTTTTTTTTTCATTTTACGGACTAAATTTACTTTTATTTCATTTCTTTTTTAATACTTTTTACTTTTATCTTTATTTTCAATTATTTTATAAATCTAGTAGACAATTTTTCTTTACATTTTTTCCGATTACAAAACCTAACATATCAATGCATTTTGAAATGATTTTTTGCCTTTTATTCTAGATACGATTTCCAAATAACAATAGAATACGCTTTACGTGCGTGACAAAAATGTGTAATCCTTTTTGGTAAGGGTTATGAGTATACATAATTTACATTCAGCGTCTACGCTTCATCGCAGTCCTCCCGCATTTTTTATTAGGTTCTTTAAGTCAAGCATCGAAATGTTTGCAAAGAAGCGCTGCATCAAACTTTGAATAATTGATTCGTCTTTCATCAATCTTCCCATGGTAGACGCACGCAACTCGCTCGAGAATTTGCGAATAGAGTACCAGCTTATATAGAAACGGACGGTTCAGAGCTAGGCCCTTTTCAATCTCACTACTACCATCGCTGGCCACTGTCAAAGTTTATATCATCTGCTGGAATATATATACAAATGGTATACGTATACATCCGTGTAGCAGTTCGTAATTGGCATCGCTCCACTGTAACCTATTTTGCGTTGCTGAATCCGGCGATTTGGGAATTGTTGAATACTTTATCTTTGTCGAGTTTCTGTCGTCAGCTCATTTGTGATATTGCACCGGGTGTACCAATAAAGCTCGCGAATCAACCGCTGCACCAGTCGTCGAAATGCGCGTATCGCTAACTAACTGAGTTATGTTTGTCGTGAAATAATTTACGGCGTTATGTGTATACGCTGCCGCACACAGGGGAGGATTTTTTTTTGAAACTATCAAATAACGTCTTGATTAAATTGATTAAATTTCTGTCACCTTTTCATTATTCGGCGTGTGTTGGCATAAATAAATGTTCCGTCCGTTTGCCCAATGCGACAATTTTGACGAAATACGGTGATTGCGACTTGAATATTGGCTTTCAGTAAATGAATGACCAAGTTTCCACAGGCAACATCAAAATTAAAGCTGACAGTATAAAAACCTGTTATTGACATAGTGGCGTAGAATTCAGTTTGTCGGATTCTTAGACGCGGAACCGGAAAGGGATAGATTAGAGGTCTGATTTTGAGATTAGAGCTTATTTTGGAAAATATATATAGTTGAATTTTCAATAAATTTTAGTCGCATTATTTCGCCGATGAACCCACAACCATTATAGGCTGTAAAGTGCTAGCGGTGAACCTGCTGTGAAATTATGTGAGTGGAATAGTGTCACTTGGTTTTGTATAGGTTTCTCGTTGGATTTTGTAACAAAAAGCCTGAGTGGACGAATGGTCAATGGCCTGAAAGAAATTAGGTGCCAGACAGTATTATCAACGAGTCATGGACAATTAAAAACGTGCGATCAACGAGAACAAAGACAATTCATAATGATCATATAGCGGCAATGGAAATTACTTAATGTTTTTCATGAGAATTCGTCGAAAGTTAATCAAGATTCATTGCAATGAGATTTCCTAAGGATATCGCTACTTGAATTTCATGTGAAATAAATAGCGCTGCGCTAGAGATCTATTTGACCACGTTCTCGGTCTTGTTTGCCCGAGTTCGACGTGGTAGTGACCCTT
>JAYMFW010218680.1:0-13394 GCA_036785005.1 Tubulanus punctatus
ATAATTCATTAAAATCATGGTTTATTAATGACTCTGATAAAGCTGGTAACAAATTTCAATCATTAGTGAATTCGCTATAGACATCTCTCACTTCAAGGTTGATTTTCCAAATGGGGGGCTGCCCCATATGGTTCTACGGCCCTGCAGGGGTTAATGGCGTGGATATCCTGTCAAAATTGAAACATAATTGTTGACGCGTCAAAATTATGATATCCTCATTCTTTGAAACTTGGCGTGCCTCGGTGGACGCACATTAAAAATGTTCCATTCATCCTTGATTGTTGATGCGTCAAACCTTTCGCCATAAAGTGTAACAATGAAACGGAAAGCTGTTTCAAGGGAACAATCGTTCCAAAGAATAAAAATGATCAAATCATGACTTCCTACGAGGTTTTTGGACATTTAGACCTCTCTGCAGGGGCGGATCCAGGATTTTTAGGAGGGGGGCCGTCCATTTTTCACAATTAGGGCACTTCAATACATTATCCGTGACACACGAGCGCAGCTGGCGCGAAGTTTTAGTGGGGGTATGGGGCGGACCAGGGCTGTAACCAGACTGTTGTTTGATGGAGGGTGCGATGACATCTTAATTGGGAATTTAATGACGGCAGAGCCGTCATTGACGAGCACCGGAGGTGTGAAGTTATTGAGGGGGGTCCGGGGGAATTTTGAAATGAAAGATGCTTGGAGATGCATTCTGGGCAATTTCAGCAATACATATGGAATGGATAAAGGCATTTTTTTTTACAAATTAAAATACCAAAATCAATCATTTTAGATTTTTTCAGATTTGTTTACACCGGTACTATAAAATTGCTGATGTATATTGTTTAAGCCAGTTAGTATTAAGTGGTCATCGTTAGCTCTTCGGTCCCGTCCCATACTGTAAAAATACTTACTCCGGTGATTCCCGAAGTCATTGGGGGTTCCGGGGGCCCTTTTCTGGAAAATTTTGAAATTAAAGATGCATGGAGACGCATTCTGGGGACAATTTCAGCAATACATCTATGGAATGGATGAAAGTATTTTTAAAAGCATTGAAGTATGGTGAAATATGAGAATAAAGTTGCCATTTTTTGTAAAATGTGACTCCAAATATTTTTTGAGTGGCTTTTTGAAGAGGGCACTTAACTGAGAAGGGGGGTGTCCGGACCCCCCGGACACCCCCCTAGATCCGCCCCTGACTGTGGCCTTTACGGCTGTGATTACAAAAAAGCGTTCATTTTATCGATGCGTATCGATATGATTTTTTTTATATGGGAAGTTTCAAGTAAATCCGTCAAGAAACGAAGGAAGAAAGGATAACCACGATCCTCTCAATAAAGCTTTAGTGAATTGGATTTATCAGTCCGTGCCGAAGTCCGATTGTTTTCATTGGATTCCACATATTTTGACATTTTGTACGTTGACTTTAATTTTATGCCTTTTATTTGAGCTAGTTTCGAAAATGAGAGCTGTACCGACGTGGGTTGATAAAGTCCATGACAGAGATAAAGTTGAACAATGGTATGCTTTTAATGTTTCGATCAGTTTTTGTGTCTGTATGTTTTTGTTCTCTGCCGAAAATATTTTCAATGCAAATACCAATTCAGTGTATTGGTGATATACAGAATGTCAAAGCTCTAAAATATTTATGAATGGTTTGTGTTTTGCCATTCACAAAATTGATTTTGAAGCAATATTGATCACATTCTGAATGGAAGGATAAAAAGCCAAATAAATACTCTTAAGATAGAGTCATTGATTAATTCACTACTACTACTTGAGTACTACTACTTCTTCTGACTTTCAAATTCAACAATTAAATTTCAACTGAACAGTCACAACTTATCATGTGAGCTTTTCGTCGATATTTTTGTAAATATAGAATAAACTTACCTAAATCATATATCACTAGCCGCAGGATTAATTGACCAAACGTAATGTGGTAAACACATCAGTCAGTCAATCCTTTATTTTTTTAATCTCTAATGTAACTGGTAACTTGGCCCTCTCACTCGGTTTATGTATATTACTAACTGTCATTGCATGCTCCTCCTACTAACAGCAGACGGCAGCATCCGTAATAAATTAGTTACTGTTTTGCATTCATAGAAATCCCATGTCTTTTACCTTTTCGTTACTCCTGGATCATTTTCTATTTGAAATCTGGATTACCCTCCACACGTAAATAGATATCCATTTATCACAAGAAAGTTTCAGTTTTTTATTTAGCAAAATCCTTGTGGAATACGAGATTTGTAACGCTTAAAAAATTAGCTTCTGCCGCGAAAATGGTAGAGAGTAAAGAGTAGGCTAGCTGATTTCACTCAGTATGACGCGATAATATGCTGAGTAAAATTTCTACTATAAAACACTACTGACGCGACCCAGTGTAGGAATTTTGTTGATTTTTGTTTGGTCAAAGTGTATTCAATGTCACTGTAGGTCTGTCAAGAAGTTATTAAATTATCGACGAAAAGCTTGTACGATAAGCCGTATGAGAGACAGTAAACTATAATTAAACATGTATAATGATTTTTGGCCTCTGTATTTGAATTCACTTTATCCGGATTTTATCTATAGTTAATTCGGGCACCAATCACATTCGGATTATGCAGATTTTACTGTTTTTTCATTTCAGTATTTGGGATTTATGTTTTCGTCCCGATGGAAGTCAGCTGATTGTAGCTGCAGGTAATCGCGTCCTGGTTTATGACACGAATGACGGGACATTAGTTCAACCACTTAAAGGACACAAAGATACCGTATTCTGTGTGGCGTATGCCAAAGATGGAAAGAGATTTGCTTCGGGCTCGGCTGATAAAAGCGTTATAATTTGGACGAATAAATTGGAAGGAATTCTGAAATATACGTATGTAAATTGAGTCAAAATCTCGAACAGAATTTATGATTATCATTTAGAATATATTTGTATCTTCAGTTTGCATTTCTTTCAGACACAATGATGCTATCCAGTGCCTAGCCTATAACCCTGTTAGTCACCAACTGGCTAGTTGTGCCTGCACTGACTTTGGTAAGATCTGATATTTTTTATATTCATTTAGGAGTAAACCTACAATATGAAGGGCTGCTAACTGCTACTATTAGCATTTTAAAGATTCTATCATTTTTGCCATATGCAAGTTTTCCTACACCAAAACACTTTTTCAATGGTTTTTGCAACAGAAAAATAATGTTGCTGTACTTCCACATCCAAATCTTTGCTTCAGACAACAATTTAGATACAATTTCTATTATATGTGATACTGTCAATCTTGAGTAGCACCTTTCAGACCATGTATATTTTCAAATGAATAACTAATCAGATAAAGTTTCAAAATTGAATTTTAGATTTTTTTTAAGTGCTCCCAAACAAATCATGAATAGAATGTTCTGAAAATGAAAAGGCTTACGGTACTCTTAAATGTACATGTTTATTACTGTGAATATTCTTCTCAATACACGCTGTCTAAGTTTGAATATCAATTCAAAATTAGTAACACAGTGAATTATTATGCCATCTGAATTATTATGAATCTGACATCTTTGCTCAGGGTTCTCACAGGTCATGGAATCCTGGAAAAGACTTGGAATTTTGAAAATTTGAAGATTAGAATTCCAGGCCTGGAAAATCAAGCTTTTTTTCTCCAGAGTCATGGAAAAGTCATTGAATTTCAGAATTGGCCTTCGGTAATTTTTGAAATCAAAGTGTGGACTTCTACATTTATGGGACACGTTGGATCTGAAGTACTTCCAGAACATTTTTTGAAGGCTTCTGAAAAATTCAAACCATAAATTCATTGCCAAACACTAACATTGTTTTTTTTCAGGTTTATGGTCTCCAGAACAGAAATCAGTATCTAAACATAAAATTGGTAGTAGAATCACATGTTGTAGTTGGACTAATGACGGACAGTACATGGCTTTGGGATTATTCAACGGTGTAGTTAGCATCAGAAACAAGGTGATCATTGTTTCCCAATATCATTCCTAGTCGGTATTCTAGAATTTCTTGAAAATTAATCCAAAATAATACGGTTCACTCTTCTGTGTCAAATTCCACTTTGTCAAAACCAACCTATTGTTTTGTTCCACTGTGTCAAATAATGCTGTACATCCCTATTAGATCATAATGAAATGGTCCGTGTTTGATAACATTTCAGACATATTCCTCGAAAGAAGTGACGAGTAAAAATATAAATAAATGAATTAAAAGTAACGACAAAAATAAGGCCTAGTGGTTTAGTGTAATAACAAATTATTTCATCTAAATCAGGCACTCACTGATTACGACGATAAATTCGTATTGGGTTTGAGTAAGTAATTTGTTTAGTGGTTTGTAAGTTCATTAATTAGTACAACGACAAATCCTTTTAATTACAGATTATGAGTAAACATTCTTGACTCTAAATTCCAATAAGAAAATATTTTTGCATTGAAAACTCCTTCAGTGCAAACCAGATTCAAAACATAGGACTAATGTATTATCCTTGGGTAGGGGTGTGCAGCATAATTTGACTTAGTGGAATTTGACAGAGTGGAAGACACCATGTGTAGTTGTAATGTAATACCCCATCAAGCAGTTTTTAAGCAGGTGTCCCCCACCCCATAAGAGTCTGACATTATGAATGAGAAAGGTAGGTATCATAAGTCTAACATTCAGAGATAAGGTATAATAAGTCTGAAGTACCATTTAAGTCTGACAGTAAAGAAAAATGTGTTCTGTACAATGTAGGTAGCCTCATATATTCGACCTGTTCATGAAGAACTTTTCAGACACCCCTTATGGTTGAATTATTGTTCATATACAATATGTGTATCTTCCAGACTTGTGGGATGTCAGACTTATCGAGAGAATAGTTTAGCATAGGGGTAGTTGTTTTATATCTTTGTCCCTCATCAAAGTTAGGGAGGTCTTAATGACATATCAAATCAAAATCTCATGTGGCATCACTCAACCTCAACCTAAGATCTAGACATAATTACACAGGACAGCTGTAGGTCAGATCCAAGATGGAAAACCACAGTTTCAAATAATCAATCTGAAACTTTACTCACTTCCCTGCGTATGTTTGCAAGACAATCAAGCTTCACCTGTCTCATTTGTAGCATAATAGTCTTGATTCTTAGAATTTCCCTCTCTTGGCCCTCTGTGTAGTATACAGTTTATGTACGAGACACCTTCTGGAAAAACTAAATTCTTGATGCCTTAGAGAATATATTGTTCCTGTTTTCTTCATGGCTGTACGAATCTACATCACGCCTCACCAATCTTCAAATATTGTCCCCAGATTGGTTTTTCTTTGGTTGGCAGCTCTAAAGTCAGTTAAAAGAGCTCGATAGGAGGGTCACTATGTACTGTCAGTCAGCTGGCTGTAGCCAATAACTGTACACAGACAGTGTTGCAAACAAAAACAATGCCACACTGACAGTATGATGCTGCTATTTAAGTGGCTGCAGTGCAAATAATGCACATTGTTCTAATTGGCTGCAGTACGGCTAGTTGTAAACTTAAGAATGTGTACACGCCTATCGAGCTCTTTTAACTTTGAACAGACTTTAGCTATATTAAGTAGGACTCGGGAGATTTTTATTTTCTTATTGTGTTATTATCATTATTTCAGACGGGTGAAGAGAAAGTGAAAATTGAACGTCCGGGCTGTGCATTGAGTCCTGTATGGTCTGTCGAGTGGAATCCATCTCGAGATGAACCATACGATATATTAGCCGTCGCAGATTGGGGTCAGAAATTAGCATTCTTTCAACTGTCTGGGAAACAGGTGAGGATTTTGATGTTTGAAATTACCAGAAATACATTAAGAGAAGTCTTTATCATGTATTCTCGGGGAACCGGACAATTCCCCCCCCCCCCCCACCCACTTATATATTGATTTCAATCTGAGAAAAAGTATAAATTCATATGGTTAGGGTAAGGTTGAGTGTTAAGGTTAATTTATTTCTTAAAACTCAGATTGAAATCGAAATATAAGTGGGGGGAATTGTCGTAGACTTGTATTTTCTTTATGACTTAGTTGGCCTGTCACACCCTAGATTGTGCATTCAAAGTGGTGGTTTCTCAGATTAAAGTTCTTCTTTGGGTGCCTCCTGTGCTAGAAAAAAATCTTAACTCAATCCTGCAAATAGTACCTCGTGAGGCACTCGCAAGGATACTAGTAAAATTTCTCCCAGGTATCCTTATTTAAAAAATGAAGAAAGTTTACCATATTTCGTATCAGAAGATTTCACCCTTTTCATGAATATCATTAGGTTACATGTTAGATGATAAAAACCTAGCAACTTTTGACAGGGAGCTCTGCAGGATGCGATATCTAAAAAAAGTGCTTTTATTACATGATGATCTATTGTTGAATTCAAAATTTCCTGGTTGAACAAAATGTGTATGCAGAAATGTATTTGTCTGAGAGATTTCTGAGAGATTGTTTTTTTTGTAGATTGGTAAAGAGCGTAATTTAGGATACGACCCGTGTTCAGTGGGCTGGTTTTCCAAAGGAGAGTATGTCGTGATCGGTGGATCAGATAAACAATGTTCTCTATACACTAAAGAAGGAGTACGTTTAGGAGCTGTTGGTGAACAAAACTCATGGGTTTGGTGCTCTAAAGTGAAACCAGATTCTAATTATGTGGTGAGTTCTCGACCCATTCTTAGAGTCTACCCTCATTAATTCTCCACCCTCACTATCCACCTATACAGTAGATGTACACATATTTCTACATGGTAATTTGTGGAGAGTTAAATGTCAAATTTAATTCATTGCTGAATGTACATCGGCTAATGTTGTCCATAAAGATTCATTTACTTGCTATGGAAGCACTCGATTAGTTATTTACAAAATACCGGTTTTCCCCATATTGGTGGATTATCGACCTTATACATTTATAGCTATATTAGGAGACAAAACTGCGCTAGGTGAATGAAACTTTCAAATTTCTGGCTTTTTTCCAGGCTGTAGGCTGTCAAGATGGTACTATCGCCTATTATCAATTGATATTCAGCACTGTACATGGATTGTACAAAGATCGTTATGCTTACAGAGATAACATGACTGATGTAATCATCCAACATCTCATCACAGAACAAAAAGGTTTGTTCTTCTTACACGTTGGTCACTATGTTATATGTCATAGCCGAAATATTTCTATCTCATGCTAGGATCTCTGGTCTTCGGTAGTGATAAATTCGTACTTCTGCACTTACCTCCACTAACGCAATTCTACCACTCTGTGGGCAACATTTTGTTTTTGAGTTGTAGGTGACTTTTATGTTAACAAATTTTCATATTTTAGTATCAAGTAAATGCAGATTGGCACCTTTAAGAACGATATCTAGTATCATCAGATCATCCGGCGGGGCGACTAAAAATCGCCACGTCGGTCAGGAAAATCATCGTAGCACGAAGGCATTTACCGTAATAGAGACTGCCACAGGAAACCCTATAGCTCAACAGGGTATACTGCGTTATATCAGTTCAGAGTTAATAGTTCTGAGGCTTAAGTTCTACATTTCTACGAATCTAAAGCCCTGTTCATGCGACAATTTTCGTCCCAGGTCGACTGTTCATACAGATGTTTTTTCTGGTTGATTTGTCCCAGGTCAGATTTGTACCAACAAAATCATCAGTGATGTTTTTTCCCGGGATGAATCTGTTTCGGGGAGTTGTATTTTGCGTCGTCTGAACAGTCCTCTCGGGAGGAATGTAGCACGGTGGTAGGTGTTGGCACCAGATACGATTTGCCCCGAGACGATAAGTACCATCTGAACGGGGCTTGATACTGCAAAATAGATTACAACTAGTTTTAACTTGGTTCCTGATTCTCAAAGCAGATAAAACATAGATTCATTGAAGATTTTGAAGTGGAGTAAATGATTGTTGATATTTGCCAATTCGTGAATTTGAGATTATTTTTTGTTGTGAGAGTAACCTATGGGTCCAATTACTTGAGAGTAGCTCAAAGCAACAAATCCTTTGATTACTAGGCTTTTTGTCTTGTATCAGCTTTTGAGAAACTGGAATAGAATCCAAGGTTGGCAGTTGTCTTTTCTTTGATGAATTTGTTTTTGAAATATTCTTTTCTATTGTTGACTGCAAATTCTGTTCCATCATGTTGCATAAGTTTTTATTAATGTAATTTTCTGATAAGACTTTCTGATGCCTAGGTCGACTGGCAATTAACTAGCGCATTAACTGAAAAAACATGCAAATTTAAATCAATTTGTCCATAGCTTTGACAATGGCAATTTAAGTCAGTCTAGGTCCTTTTTCCATGTAAGACGCATTGACATGTTAATCGGCCTAGTTTATCTTATATATGGTTGTGATTTTTCAGTGAGAATAAAATGCCGAGATCTAGTCAAGAAAATTGCCATCTACCGACATCGCTTAGCTGTAAGTTAAACATAGTGTATTTTAAGTCATTATTGACACATGTCTATTTAATGTTGTCTTGATCAAACTTAGTAAAAAGGCTGTTAACGTAGACTTGGTCAATTAGTATGATTACTTGAAACCTTTGACGAGATTTTCATTAATTGCAACTTTGTGATGCACATGCTTCATGCAATAAGCCTTTTCAAATGTTTTTAGTTAACCAAACCATAAGTATATGTAGAGCTGGTGGCTAAACCGTTCATAGAAATATTGTGGACAAAATAATGACACATGTATTTTGATTTCAGGTTCAACTGCCAGATAGAATAGTTATATATGAACTGTATTCGGAAGATGCATGCGATATGCACTATAAAGTCAAAGAGAAGATAAATAAGAGAGTTGATTGTAACCTGCTGGTTGTCTGTTCACAACATATCATACTCTGTCAGGTATCTTAATAAAGAGTCAAATATTTGAATTGCAAGCAAATATGTTAAATTTCATAAGAACTACAGTTCAATAGATAAAGAAACCTATATTTTGGTATAATTTGAGACCATTTTGTGGAATGTTTGGAACAGCTCCCTTAATAAGATCCACCATTTTTATCAGGCAAATGAGGTGCACCATTCAGAAAAAGGACTCGCACAAGAGGACCAAAAACCTAAAAAAATTAGAGTAGTTATTTGCCTGTTAAAAAACGTGGTTCTAGTTTTATTTGAAGTGCCATTTTAGAATATTTGCAGTCATGTGAAATTTTACTTTTGAAGAGCTTTGTTTTCTGCATCGGCCCTTTTTGTAAAATGATGTCTTCCTATGTATGGAATCCAGCAAACCCTGGGTCAGACTGTGTCTTTTAATACTGAGGGACCAATCTACATCCTCTTAATTTTTCAGCCTCATCATATCAACTTCATTGCTAGAAATTGAGACTTGATTGAATTCAAAATCTAGTTGCAACTGTAATTTAAACTTGGTTTATTAACAGTATTGATGGTTTGGTATTAATACCATCATCAAGTGAATATCAACTGATCATGGTTTTTGTATCGCTGAAAATGTCGAAATGTTTTAAATTTTGAATCCAACATTATTGTCATAAATCTTCCCTGTTCTTATCATTTTGTGATTAAACCATTTTCAGGAGAAGCGTCTTCAGTGTATGTCGTTTCAAGGGGTAAAAGAACGTGAATGGTTGATGGAATCTCTGATACGTTACATCAAAGTAATCGGCGGACCGCCTGGTAAAGAAGGCCTACTGGTCGGACTGAAGAACGGTCAAATTCTGAAGATATTCATCGACAATCCGTTCCCGATCGTTTTATTGAAACAGAACACTTCGATTCGATGTTTGGATATGAGTTGCAGTAGAAAGAAGTTAGCTGTCGTTGATGAACATAACACGTGTTTGGTTTATGATGTTGATAGTAAAGAACTAATGTTTCAGGTAAGAGATAAGAAGCTGCTACTATGTAGAATAAGCCTAATAAGTTAACAGAAATTGAAAAGGCAGGACCTATGAATGAGGAGCCATATTAAAGTGTTGAAACTATAATTTTTTTTTTTTATATATCTTTGCTGTCAAAATCAGGCCCTGTAGATACTGAGTAAATATTTTTTGAATTGGCAAATTTTGACTTTTTGATTTGCAGTAAGACTGCAGTGAACCCTTACAAACAAAACAGGATTTCTGTCCCAACCGGCCTGTTCCGGTGCCATCCTTTAACATAAATTCCTCCTCTCCTTCGTCTAGAAAATTTGGATCTTTATGTTACAAATACTCAATGTCATTCATATTACGTTTTACAGGAACCAAATGCTAATAGTGTAGCATGGAACACTAATTGTGAAGATATGTTGTGTTTTAGTGGTTCTGGATTGTTAAATATCAAAGCTAACAGTTTCCCTGTCCATCAACAAAAACTACAGGTAAGCTTCTCCTATGAATGAAGAAAATCCCAATCGTCTGAGGGAATGTCTTCTTTCAGCATATTGAACCTTTTGCATTCATTTTATGATGTGTGCAGTGTTGATGTTGGATACAAGAGCTTTGTTTTTAGAGCATCCCTCACTCACTTTCAACAGAAATTGAAATAGACTATTTTTGAGGGGAAAATTATTGTTATTACAGTTTAGACATATTGGGTGTATTTACATTGTTAAGAAGATTGATCGCTCCAATAATCTAGGTTTGAGTATAAAAATCCCATAATGGCATTTCTACAGTAGACACCTCCTATAACAGTACCGACTTAACCGGTGATCCGCTCAAACCAGTAAAAAAAAGTGAAAATGTGAAAATATGACCTCAATTTTGGTCCTTTCGTGTCTATAACATCAAAGTTCAAAGTCGTTCTACAAAGTGAAATCTGCTAATGAGCCATATCGATCGCTGTCTGCTTTCTGTGTCTAGACATGAGCTAAAAATAGCAAATCCTCATAGTCCATGCAGTACCTATATCTATACACACACTCCTGCCATTGTTCATTGTTCTGAGTCAATCGTTCAACGTAAGAACAGAAGAAAAATATTGAAATATACTAAAAAAAGTTTAAAAAAATTCTGAACTCTATACCTGTTTTCGTTTATAACGGTAAAACTTTGCCGGTCCCAGAGCTACTGTTATAGGCAGAGTCTACTTTACCATATTACAGTATTTTAATAAGAGTACCACAATGTGTGGTAACAATAACCTTCATTCACCCGCTGACTAGGACCATAGATATCTAAACATCTTTATGTGTAGATTATATCAAAGAATGTGTTTATAATCTTTCAGGGATTTGTAGTCGGTTTCACAGGATCGAAGATATTTTGTCTTCATGTTTACTCGATGTCGTCGGTAGAGGTTCCTCAGTCTGCCTCCATGTATCAATATCTCGAAAAGAAAAACTTCAAGTAAGCTCTCTGTATATTCATTTACATTAAAGCCATATGCACTCATGTTTAATTCTACATTCAAGAATCAGGGTTGCTCGATGCTCAGGGTAATAATTGGTTCATATTGATTTGTTTTATTTTTCTAGGGGAGCGTATCGCGTTGCATGTCTTGGAGTTACCGACGGCGATTGGGAAACTTTAGCTCTCGAGGCTCTGGAAGGACTTGATTTCGATACGGCTAAAAGATCATTTATAAGAATCAAAGAACTGCGTTACCTGGAACTAATTCATCAAATTGAGGTTTGGAGATATTTCTTGAAATCAAGTTTTTCGGTCTGTTTGCATCACGGAGCAGCTGCTCTCCTTAGATTCCATGATCTTATATCCAGTATATATATAAGATACAGTCGTTTGATTATCTAAATTGTCTTGTATCAAAACAAGGTCACATAAGTGTTAGTCAAAATTGCAACATCATTGAGTGTGCCTTTTTAAAATAGAAGATCTCAAGACTATTTTCAATTTGTGCTTCAATGTTTTTTAAGTAATTATGAGAAAAAATGTTTAATAAGTCTGCAAAATTTGTGATCCATCCATTTTTTTAAAAAGGCACCTTTACTAGTGCGATTTCAATGTCATAATAACAAAGACTATCTTTGCGGTCTTAGGAAAGAAAACGCAGAGGCGAAGCTGACAATATTGTGTTCCTGGGCGATGTCAATGCGTATCAGGGGAAATTTCACGAAGCGGCGAAACTTTACAAGAAGAGCAACCAAGAGCAGAGAGCCTTGAATATGTACACCGATCTCAGAATGTTTGAATTTGCCAAGGTAAACTAAAATTGTGTGCAGTCTTCACGTAATTTCTACTTGTACTTCATTGATTCTTGTATTAGCTATGATGAATTTTCATTTTCTTTCACCTAGCTAAATTTTCTCGTCACGTCACAAGTATGACTAACCATCTGCCAGGTGGCCTCTTCAACAATCGTCATCTTAACTGTGATGATTCATGTAAAATTGCGCATCATTTTTTTTCATTACATATTTTTCTCTAAACTTATAGTATCCTTCTTTGAAATTTTTTATATGGGGGTCGTTCATGAAGTGCGTACACATGAAATTAGAATTTTGATACCCACTCTTCCGGAGTGGGTAAGTAGGAGATGGAAAACAAAGGAATTAAATAAAAGAAAAAGAGACATGGGCAAGCAGCTTTCATTGACTGCAAACAGTGTTTTCCAGAACCCCTAACGGGGTCTTCTCCATCCGTGGCCTAGAGAGAGAGGGAGACGGAATTAGGAGAAATTAGAGATTTAAATCTGCAAAATCTGCCTTTTTCCTATATTTTATGCATTATATTACACATTCAACTTGACCCCTCCTACATGCGTACATACCTTATGAACAGACCATACAGTGACAATAAATCCGAAATACTATACCTCATAAAATCATTGAAAGATATTCACTGCGATACAAATCGTGTCACTACTTATAGCACTGCTACTATTAGCCTTCTGAGATTACTTCATTGATTCATGAGTAATGATGCATTGAAATAAGTACTCATATTCTCATTCTAATGATGGACTATGCTGTGGTGCAGTCATTAAAAGGAATATTGAAACTGTTATCTTATATGAAATCTTGTCAATAGATTACGTCCAAAGACGATATGATCTTCAAAAGCGGTGCCGCCTATGGCTGTCCCAGTCGCTGTAGCTTCTCCTACAGCCGAGGTAGGGGAGTTACAGTAGGCTCCGCTCGAATCTTTCGGGACCATTTGATTTACTCAATTTGAACAGAGTTAAATACTAGACAATTAATAACATAAGGGCTGGAAAATGTGCTCATATTACATTGAGTTAGGCTGTAATTTGAGTCAATAGGATTGGAGTAGAGCAGAGTCTCAATCTCTCATGTACAAATACAGTCAACTTCGCCTATATTGTATCAGTCAGGACCAAAAGAATTTATACGATATAGGCGATGTACGTTATATGCGTATATCGTAGTTTATATTATATACGCATAAACTACGATATATACGTGCATTTATCGGAGTTTATACGTTATATATGCGTATACATTTATCATGGATTGTCGTCTGTAAACTTAAGGATGTGATATTTCTCTTGG
>JAYMFW010218791.1:0-13394 GCA_036785005.1 Tubulanus punctatus
GTCACTGTGTACATACCAAATTTCATAACTAAAAGATGAATGGTTTTCTCGCAAACTGTAACCAAAATATGGCAGTTGTGCTTTATATAATAGATGAGATTAAACCGTGAAAAAAAACTCAAATTAAAAAAAAAGTTGACACGGGACTCGAACTTGGAAGAAAAACATTTATTGACACTGGATTCGAACCCTCATGACTAAAATATTATTGTCATGGGACTCGAAAGCCAGAATCATGAAAATAGAATATTGGCATGAGGCCCCGTGATGAAAATTATACTGACAACACAGAACCGAACCCGTTATATATTGACACGGGACGTTTAAGCAACATCCTACGAGGTATCATCTTGGAAGTGTGACACCAAAGTTAACCGCCGACCAAGAAAGGATTATTTCTTAATTAATTTTAAATTGTATCTCATTCCAAAAACACATTCTGAAAAGTGGAGTCAACCTAAGCGTCAAACCAAGCGGCTCGATCGCCACGGGTGTCTGCTTAATTCCCTTCTTATAATTGTGCCCTTTCATTTTTCAAGGCAGTCAACATTTGCCCTTGGATCCGCCACTGGACGGTGTTATTTAAGCCTAATATAACTCGGAGCTTGACGGTTTATAGCGGTTTCAAGCGTAATCAATTCTGAGAATAAGGACGTCTTACGGTCGTTTCGAAAGTTTTCAGGGGGAAATGTACGCTGCGCTTCACCCAAGCGCGACGAAATATATCACTCTTTATTCCTGATACTTTGTTCTATCGATATAACATCGCACCCGCTGAATCAAGAGATTAAAGCAGCAAGCGAAACCACGTCCATCTTATATAATATATGATTATGGCCGTACGAAATAATTTAGAATCCTACGTTAGAGAAATTACTATAATGGTTTTCGATGATACTGTGGAAGAAGTCCAAAAATGTCATGAATGAAAATATATTAAAGCTCCTAAAAGATGAAACATACATTTCACCTGTCCTTGCACAAAGGTCGATAGGATTTATTCTGAATTTCGCGGAGTGTTGGACAATTCCCTTCAATTGATTTAGATGGGTTGATCCTTGGAAGAATAATTAGAATGGAAGGCTTTACAATTGTCGATCTGGCACTGTGCTGCTGTCGATCATCCATCAAACTCGCCCTACTCGCAACTACGTTGTTCGGCAATTGCCGATATTTTATCCAGTCAATGATTACTTCAAGGTTTAACGGTTCGGTGGCGATCGGGTAATGTTAGGATTGCAATGGCGGAGTTTCGATTGTCGAATCTATTGTTAACAGATTGCCAGTTTGTCGGAAATCTTTAAAATTGTCATATTTTGGGGGCTTTTCGATAATCGAGCATTTCCGCTCACTCAGCAATCTTACATAAAAAAACGTATTTTTCTTCTCCGGGGCAAAAGAATAGGTTTTATCAATCTTTAGCGTTTTCGTGACCAGTTGTTTGGATCAAGACAGTAATTCAATAAAACATTTTTAACAAATCGTCATAAAATACTCAATTTTTGAACGATCTTTTGGCTAATAGCGTCTACACTAAAAGAGATAGAAAGGTGCCATCGCCGACCTTTTTGTAGATCTCTTGGAGCTCCTTGAAATAAAAAAAAATTCATCCAAATCCGTCATGCGGTCACTGAGATAAAAGGCTTAGAAATATGAAATTTTTACCATAACTTTCGTTTTCATGGGCCCAGTCATTTTGGAGCCAGTGCACATCCGCCATCTAGCGAGTTACTGAAGTGTTCTTTTTGTGCATCGAGACGTTCGATTTCCCCCAAAACGATCGCTTTGGTCTCGCTGGTGGTTACTAGATTACTAAGACGACGGCGCACCTCTAGAATGCCGTGACGGTAGTGCTGTTGAGTAGCGGCTTCTCATTCCATTATAGTTATTCTTCCAAGGTTGATCAAAAATGGAGATCTTGCTCTGGATCAAAGTTTGGTCCTCGTGTTGCTGTCTTTATTTGATTGCTGTCTTAAGTTAATTAAACATTTATGATAATTCTAATCAATAACTAAATACATGGTCATTATGGGGCTGCACCACTTTAAATTTAGGGATTTTTTGAGATCGAACGCCTTTTGGACGACGTTGTTATTTGTCATACTTCGCCAGCGTATCAGTGATCTGTGCGATATACGAGCCACACGATTGGATTACCGCGAAAAGGGAAGAGTAAAACGGTAGTTTCCCTCAACGAAACCACGTCGAAGATGAATAATTATCTTGAAAACTTTGCGATAGCGAAAACAATCCCGAATTTCAGAACAACGACTCCATTTTCAACCGAACTTGTTTGTTTTGCAAGCTCTGTTTGATTCCAACGATATATCTGGAGGGGTATTATCGGTATCGAAGGCGCAAAAAACTAACACGACAGTTCCTTACCATCCTAGCAATACCCGAGCCGAATTGAATAAGATTAAGAGGTCAATCATCTTCTTTCAGCATCAGTCCAGATACATTTCATCTAGCGAAAAAAGTACTGTACTTAAAGTAAAGTACTAGTATTCTGTACTAGGTGATTCGCCAATAACCTCAGTTTAAATATCAAGCTATAATCAAGATATAATGCTTTTCCGTTAGTTTTAACTAATATACTTAAGTCAAAGGTCTCAATAATTGGTCAAACCGAGAATGGACTGATGATTAATTTGATAACAGTAGATTATACAATCTAGCTGGCATGGAAAGTATTTTCTAAAGCCGAATTAATGGAAACGGTGGTGGCTTAGCCATTTTTTATAATGAATCTCTTACCGTCAAAGGTCAGATCAGTTTATGGGTATCAAGACCTTTGAATGTCTTCTCATTGAAATACTATCTGACAAACAAAAAAAATAAATTGATAGGCTTAATTTATCGACCTCCAGGTCAAAGTATTTTGGATAAATTGAATAGCGAAAATAAAATATGTTATTTAATGGGTGATTTTAACATTGACTTACTGCAGGACGCATAGACAAACAGAACATTATTTAGATAATCTGACATCCTATGGATTTATTCCATTGGTGATAAACCGACAAGGATTACTTCTATGTCATCCACTATAATTGATAACATTTGCTGTAATGATATTGATCATGTTTTTTAAAACAGGTAACTTTTACCAAGTAAAGGAAAAATCAAGAATCCATGGATATCACAGAGCCTGCTAAAATGTATTAGATACAAAAACCGCCTATATAGGAAATGTCTACGCAGTCGTAATATCCAACATCGGGATAAATATCTTGATTATAAACGTAATGCTGAGAAACAGTACTATGATGCTAAATTATTAGAAGCTAAATTAAATATGAAAGAAACCTGGAAATTTTTGAATAGTTTAATCGGCAAATCCTCTTATGACACAAATAAACTACCATGCTCTTTTAAATCTAGCGATAATGAAAGTACTGTAGTAGAATGCAAAATTGCTAATGAATCAAATTTTTTTGTTAATATTGGAAGTAACTTAGCCAGTGTTATACTTGATTCAGAAATTCATTTAGTGATTATTTGTCAAATGCAGTCAAATAAGTTTTCTTCAAACAGAGGTGTAAGTGGAGATGGAATCTCAATGAAAGTTTTTAAAAGATTGATTCTATAAATAACCCCCACCTACATCTTTAATGTAAGTCTTAGTTCTGGTATAGTCTCAAATGAATTAAAAATAGCTCGTGTTCGCCCCTTACACAAATCTGGAAATAATGATAGTTTTGATAATTAAAGACCTATATCAGTGTTACATTGTTTCACCAAAATTCTTGAAAAAGTAGTTTATAATAGAATAACTGAATATTGTGATAAACTTAAAATTATCCATCCACAACTTTGGCTTTCGAAAAAATCATTCTACGTCTATGGCTCTAACTCTACTAACTGACGAAATTCTTAATGATTTAGATAACAATAAAACAATTGGAATCTTTTTAGATCTATCGAAAGCATTCGACACCGATGATCGTGATATTTTGTTGGGAAATTATGTTATTACGGAATTAGAGGTATTGCAAACAAATGGTTTAGTAGCTATCTAGAGTATCGAAAACAATTCGTTCAAATTGATAATATAAAGTGATTGTGTTAATTTTCCAAAGTCACTTAAATGATCTATTTGCTGGCAACACCAATGTATTTTGCAGTGACTCTAATGTAGACAACCTTGAACGCACTATAAATTCTGAATTGACCAAATTGTCCACCTCGTTTCATACTAATAAGTTATCTTTAAATCTTAAGAAAACTTCTCTCATGGTGTTTACTAAAAAAACGAAACAAAAAAATTAAGATATATATATAGATAAGAATTTGATAAAGTAAGTAAACGTCACAAATTTTCTCGAAGTTTTAATTCATGACAACCTGACATAGAATGACCAAATTAAACTAGTTTGAAAAAATATTTCAAGAAATACTGTCCAATTAACAGAGTAAAAGTAAGCTTCCGTTAAGCTCTTTACGTACTTTATACTTATCAATAGTTGATCCCCATCTTCAGTACTGTAATCTAGTCTGGGGTAGAACTTTCGAAAATGAACTCCACCCCTCTTTATTTTAACAAGAAACGAGCCATAAGAGTAATTTATAAGTCTAGTTATTAGATCACGCTGACCCATCATTTGAAAACTTAAGAATACTCAAACTGAAAGACATTAATAATCTACAATTAGGAATTTTTGTCTTTAAATTTTAACAAAATAGGCTTCCTCAAATTTTTGAAAATGATTAGAGTTTGAATCTACAAATTCATAGTTACAATACTTGCCATTGTCAAAATTTGCAATCTGGAAATCACAAAAGTTTGAAAAAAATCTTCGGTTAAAATTTCTGGCCCAATATTATGGAACAAATTATCAGATAAGTTTAAAAATTCATTAAGCCAATACGCGTTTAGTAGAAACTTCAAAAACTATCTTCTTGCTTTGTGTTGAATATCTTTGCTTTGTATTAAGTCAGAAAATCAAATCAACTCTCGTGTTTCATTTTTGATTTTTGTATGTTTTTATTTTTGTGTTTCTGCTTTTTCTCCATTTCTTTTTTCATTTTTCATACTTCCCCGAGGGGCTGTAACAAAACGATTTTCACTGTTCTGAATAAGCTTTTTGCTTCTACAGCACCCTCCACATTTTCATTTACTGTATTCTGTATTTCATTTCACAATGCTATAAACTATTATTTGAAAATAAATATATTATATCATATGAGGATGCGTAATTTAAACCATCTCAGCCAATCATCACCAACTGCGTTTGAGAAAAAATGTCGTATAACAGTCGATGGTCGTTCAAAAAATTCGAATGACCATCGACCGCTATACGCCAGTATTTTCTCAAACGCAGTTGGTGATAGCTTACGAAGTGTTGCGTTACAGCTTCATTACCCTTTGTCAATTAGGCGCCAATATTTCAATTAAAAATAATTTTCTTGTTATCGTTGTTATTTAGTGTTATCATTAACTTTCTTTTGTATACGTTGTACATTTTGACCTGAATTCGGTTTGAATTATAAGAAATTGATTCAAATTACTAAATCAGGTTGTTTACCTTCCCGCATGTTTTAGCAATATCCACAGCCAATTCGAATGATCCGTCATACATCTTGAGTGAATCTTAAATATTTGTCTTTTCGTTACAAGCTTCCCTTACAATGTAGGGCTTACGGGTATTGGGTTGATTAAGTACACACAGTACCCCCTATGGTCAATACAAAATAATCGTCATGCGTTTTACTTGTGAAATGGAAATCTCAGTTGGTAATACTTGTTTTCACTTTTTGCCACCACACAAACAAAGGGGAGTTTGTGTGAAAATCAAAACAAGAAATCTTCGACATTATTCTGATCAATGAAAACAGTTAAATAATAAAAGGAAAATATATCTTTCAGAATTATAAGAAAAACGAAGATGAATTCGAATTTTAATTGGAATGGTTCGTCCAAAGTAAGTTTGACGATCGACGAATGATGTAAAATTAGAATAACGAACCAATGCCCAATTGGCCGATATTGGACACGTTTAAATGTTTTAAAATTGTCAGTCAAGGTCCTGGTACTTGGGTGATATGACCCACTTCTCAGGTTGATGTGTGAGGCGTCTATCGGCCACAGACCTAACCTGGCAAATTGCTCGAAAGTACACAGTGGTTGGTATTTCGTGAAACATAATGTTTAAAATATAGCTGCAAAGCAGCGATAACGAGTTTTCTGCAAGTTGTAATCTAGGTCAAGAAGTAGGTCAACATGTTAAAGACCATACAAGGAACCTTTATATGAAGTTAGATCATGATTAGGCCAGAAATGAATAAGTAGGCCAAAAGGTCACTAAAGTAGTTTAACATGATACTGGTCAATTTCTGACCACATAAGGATCCTATATATGAAGTTTGATAATGATTGGGTCATAACTAAATAAGTAGGTCAAAAGGTCACGAAAGTAGGTCAAGACTATTTTGGTCATTTACTGACCACGTAAGTATCCAAATCATAATGATTTAATTTGTTCAAATCATAATGATATTATTCGTTCAAATCATAATGATAAAATGCGTTGTTTTTAAAATTCCGACCTATGTTATAGTATTCTGGTCTACAGGTTTCACTCATTTCAGAATTAAGAATGCGGAAAAACTATGTGTTATATAGACAAATATTAACAGCACATTATTACAAATTCAACTGAGATGTCTTTAATCGAAAAATTAATTTAATTATCATCAATCATCAATTCATGTCCTAATTTTCTTACAGCTTGTGGTAGACGATATGTATCAAAATATAAATTTTTCCATGGTACACTTAGCTCCTTTCAAGGATAATGGTTTTGACTATCAATATATTTTGTAAAAGATTTTTGTCCACCCATTAAATTCATCCAGAGGCTTTGATCAGGACTTACTAATAAAGGAAAAATTAATCGGGGTTCATGGAGATCCCGTAAAGCATCGATATACTAATATTTGCTATCTAAATTGAAAAATATATGAGATTTTACACAATTTGATGACATTGATCACGTTAAATCCTATCTCTTTAGTGCTTGATGGGCTAGTACTGGTCTGAGTTTAGTCAGACCACATGCTGACCTCATTTTGAGTTACCAGCAGCAGAGCTATTAGTAGAGCTGTATAGTGTAGTGATATACCATGAAGAAATCATTGATGATTCATTAATTCAATGATTACTTCAAGGATATACCGTGTAATGTTTGCCCTATGGTTTCGCTCTATTTGCCATTGTTTGTTACTTCTCATTTTTGTCACTCTGTTTATGTTCATGTCTCAAGGGCGGATCTAGGATTTTGAAAGGGGGGGGCGCAAAAATTGCCAATTTTGCATTGATCTCAATTGAGCGAGCACCGAAGGTACGACAGGCATTAATGGGGGTCTGGGGGTCCTCTCCCAAAGAATCCGAGCATCTGGTACGAAAAAATGAGAAAAAAATTTTGCTTGGCCGATTAAAGGGGGGGGGCGCCGGATGCGCACCCCGCTTAATCCGCGCCTGTGTCTCTAGATGTCCTGTTTCTGTATGTTTATAAATGGTGTGGTGTTAAATAAAGATACTCAGTTTTGGTAATCCAAACTAGATCGTTCTCTCTCGCTACTTTAGATCTTCCGACGTCAACTATTCTTTGAGAATCGGTCAGCAATTTGTATTGTTAAACTGGCACTCATGTTGTAACCTTGACCTATCATTCAATCAGATGTTTCGCGTATTCATTGTATTCACGTGCACTCGTGACCGGACCTGTGATAATAAATAATGAACAGGTGGCTGACTTTTTATTAAGTTACTATGGCGGACCCACGATGCGAGGACGCAAAATTGTACGAATTCATGACGAGAATCCATGGAAATACCGATCCTGCTTCCATCACAGAAATCTACAACGAATGGACATCTTACGACGAGGTTTGAAATATCACTCATGGACCAAACCGTTATTAGGTATATATGCTATTTTTATAGATCATCAAATTACATCTGAAATGTATTGGTATTGCAGGCAGTGAAGTCGATGTGGTATGCTGCCCCTGATAATTTGGCGAAAGTTGTGGACAAATACGTGCCGGATAAAAACAGCAAAATACTGGACATCGGAGCTGGAACGGGTCTCGTTACTGATTCGGTAACGAAACATGATTATTATACATTCATATTTATTCAAGGAGGATGCTTGGTTAAATTTAAGAATTGACACATATAGACATCACTGGATAACGGCTTGTCGTCTCTTTGAATTTGTCGGTTATAAATAATTATTGTCACCATTCATATATCATTATGTATGTAAGCCTGTATATGTATGTACGCACGCAGATGTTAACCCGATGATGTACGAAACGATATTCAAACCTAACGTGTGAAAATAATTCACCTGTAGAGCCTGACTAAAACGCCACGACAGCTTATATTCACATGTATACACTGTTTCATATACGGCATGCCATATTGAATGTATCGAAGTGCAATGCGCCCAACCTATATATCTTTTAAATTAAAAACACGACTTTTCGTAATTAAGAAGTCGACTTTTCAAATTAATAAGTCGACTTATTAACTAGAAAAATCGACTTACTAACTCGATAAGTCGACTAATTACTAACACGCCCTTTTGAATTGAAGAATATATGGTTGTGGCCGCATTGCGTTAAGCTGCCCACAATTGACGCATTTAAGTAGTTCAAACGATTTAGAATATATCGTCTTTAATTCGTAATTTCGCATTATAAAAGTCGTTTTCTTTAGATGAATGCGTTATTTTAAGTTCAGTAACACACAATGCACGATTGAACGCGCTAAGTCGGTTATTCGAATTGCCAAAATCTGAATTATCAATAACTCAACAAATCTGAATTCGAGTTTGTTATTTAATTGAGGCAAATCGAAATAATTCAACTTGAAAAGTCATTTTGAATAAACCTAAGTTTAGAAATAACGGAAAACGGATTCTCTAGGTTAAAACGTCAGCACGAAATCGATTAATTCGAGATTACGGTAAGACGGCAAATAAAGTTACCGAGTTGACTTTTTTCTGACCTACTGTCTCAAATATGCAACAGTGTTCGAACAAGTCGCTGGTACCGAGTCTACCTAAATTGAAACTTCCTCACAAACAAAGTTTTCACAAATATGTCTCGGTGACTTGCTGTTGACATTTGATTCTTGATGTTTGGCGATTTAATTACTAATCTCCATAACTATTACTCCATAACTAATCACACCATACAATTAGCTACTTATTCACTGGACTTTGAAAGTCTGTAATCTGTAAGTTTAATATGTTCTTAACATCATCTTTATGACGAATGAACATTTATACTAGAATGTGGCATCCACCATGTATGTCTTTCCGGTGTACTGTTGTTATAAGAACATATTTGGAAAATATTATTAGACCTTTTGAAATATCTATATACTTAAGATTGGAACTATGAAATTCAGGACTTGTGATATCGAGTATAAGTTTAACTTCAGTTCAAATTCCGAAATTGTTTACACCAAATTTAGATATGTATCCACCATCACCCATCTGCTCCCTAATTCCTAATTTCTATTATCAATATCAATTTCTAAACATTAATTCGTGGTATTTTTTAAATTTAATTCCACACTTGTGGGCAACTGATAAGTCTATTTTCTTTGTACAGGGATTAGTACAAATTTCATAGTATAAAATGAAGCCGTAAAAATGTCACAATACTATTTCTCTCTAAGATTAAAGCTCCTGAAACAATTTTCAGCAATGAACAACTGTTCCAAAATGGCCAAACGACAAAAAGGCATACAAATTCGTTAAAGCAAAAACAAATAACTTAGTAACTCTAAGTTATTTGTTTTTGTTTAAAGTCAGTGTAATTGTATAATACATGTAATTGTGACACTTTCCCGTATATACTAACAAAACCCACCCAACATAGTTCAATAGGCTAACCACCTGAATGTTTCATGGTCGACTATATTGCCGTAGAATGATTTATTACAAAAAATGAAATTTTAGCTACACCGAGCAGCATGGACAACCCAACTGGATTCATGGATATGTGGAACTGGTGTGTTCGGTGTGTCGGTTGTTTGATATTTTGGTGGCCTCATGCTAATGTTAAAGTCCACCAATTCAACCACAACATCACGTCAATGACCCAATCATGTTTACACCAGAAAAGCGCATTTTGGACACAACGTTAACAGTCATTTGGTGCTTAAGCCTGGTTTTCACGAGTAGTTTTCAGACAACTTTTTCAAAGCACGTGAAAATATCAAAAGTTTCCCGCTAGATAGAAATTGTGGCTGAAAAAAGCTTCTCTTTTCCTGCTGCGCTAGAAAAAGGCGTGATGTTTTTCAATCGAATCATTCAATCGAATGTTTTTTTTTCATGCTGCAATAAGAGCAGCTTTAAAACGCTCGTGAAAACGAATGATATGTGTCATGTTGCAGTAATCAGACACCATGAATTGAGATTATCCTCGCTCAGTCATGCATGGGGTTAAAGACCTGAAACTGCTGCAGATATAATAAGTAGACATCTAGACCTAAATTCCTGATACGGTAACCTAGAAATATTTGTTACCATTACTTAGCAATTAGCAATTAGAAATCCGTCAACTTTTTTGCAGGACACCCTGTATATGAGCTCATTTCAAAATCAATCAAAACTATATTTATCAACGACTATCGAGATAACGATAAATCACTTGTTATCACAATGTCAAACACGTATCTATCAAAAACCTCCTGCATAACAGTATCAATTTACAGTGCAGTCCTATGGGATTTGGTATACTCGATTCTTCCATGGTCAGATCTTGGAGTAATATAGAGTAGGTGGAGAACGCAACGCATTTGTGCTGTACTATGATAGCCGCTGTCAGTCAGAGGTCATCTGGTTTTCGCGCCATCGGGTGTTTCCGTGTATACTCGTTAATTTCCACGTAAAGCGACGCGGTAGACCGCATATAGCAACTTGGGACACAAACAGATAAAAATGGCAACCAAAATGCAGAATTTACCCTTTTTTATCAAAATGTTTGAGTATGTTGCCAGCTGTTGTCACAAATGGTACTTCTATACTCTTTAAGTAGAGATTGTAGTTGTTTAGAAAATTTATTGCACATAATCTGGAAGGATTATTTTTTGAAAGCAATTTTTGAATAAACAAATATCTGATTTTGGCGTGAAATCTTTAAATATCGGCCATTTTTTGATTTTTTAAAAACCAAAATGCACGTTTCATTGGCGCATCCATTCAGATACAAAGTGCGCAGGAGTCGTCTAAGCGAGTTTCGAGTGCGAAGCGTAGTTTTTGAGTTCCGAGTCAATCCAGCGGGTGATGGCGAGTTGCCAGCGGGTTCAAGACTCGCGGCTATCATATTAAAGCACAAATGCGTTGCGTTGTCTCTTCACCTACGGTATATTACTCTAAGGTCAGATAGACCTCCTACTGAACTCGCGGACTGTTTTACAGATATTTGTTACTTTTACTTTTGCATCCGCATCCAACGCATCCCCTGGCTGTGCGCCTTTAACCATTTTATTGTATCCAAAATGATACACATGTACAAATTATTTCATTTTCAGTTAAAGAGAATTGGTTTTGTGGGTCCTTTCGATGCCATAGAGCCATCCGTGGGCTTGTTGAACGACGCCAAGCAGAAGAATCTCTTTGAAAATTACTACACGGAGTATGTTACCGTAGATAAACCTTGTTCTATCCCAACAGGTAATCAAATAAATCTGGTAACAGTCAAACCTAAACATGTACATAGAGCTTTAACAAAAATATCGATCAAAAGCAGAAACGAGAGCCAACCGCAGAGCAGGGCTCCAATTTGAATTAATATGTTGGTGTTGAACGATAGTCGGCAGTCCCCAAAATGGATGCATTATTATATTCAACTCGTCCTCTACAACGCCATCCATTTTCTGTATCTATTGCCGTGAAACGACGGATACCGGGTTAACACTACATTCAAGATTCTACTACAGTGCTTCTTTTGGTATGTGATCGCCACAAGAGCAGGTCCCGGGATTCTTTCCGAATTGGATGTTACGCTCTACTATCGTATCAACCGAACTAACCGCTGCTTAATGAAGAAGACACAATTATCCGTGTCTGAAACGTATGTGGATGGCGAGTAGCTCAGTCGGTTAAGGCGCTGGCTGCCATGTGCTGGCGATAGGTGCCTCTGAGGTTGCGAGTTCGAATCCCGACGGTGTCAGTTTGTCACTTAGTGTAGTGTCTCTGTTCCTGATGGGATAATAATTAGTGGGTTAAACATCTTAACCGCTGCTTACTTTGGCCGTGATTTCCTCGGACGGCACCCAATAATCAATAAAGCATCTGACCAATCAGCGCATTAACTACGAACGCGTTTCGGTAAGCATTCATGGGCAGCGCCATTTTGAAATAATCTTGTGGATATTGTAGCCAATTTGCTACACTTACCAACTGTTCACTACCCGATGCTCCATAACCACACGATGAAGGTTCGGTGTTTGATTTCCTGCATTTAGAATATCGTTTATCAATGTTAACAGAGAGCTTATAGCATCAAGATTGAAGACTTGTAGTGTCGAAAAAGGAGACATATCCCTCGCGCACCCTGTTGATGCACCTACGCACGCTGTATCGCGCTACGGATGCGGAAGATGTGGCCTCTGACATGTGCTCCCACAATCTCAATAAATCCGTTTAAAAAAACGAAAAAACACGGCCGATCTCTCTGGTGGGCCAACACAGACTGGATTGATTCGTACAGTTACAATCGAAACGTTATGTTCATTGGAATTGTGTACAACTATGGTTTCTCTTGAAATTTTAATTATAGGTACATATGACCATGCCGTGTCTTGTGGAGCCGTCGTACCAGGCCATATACCATACCAGGCATTTCCAGAAATGTTGAGAATGTGTAAAACAGGTAGGTATAGATGATTGAGCGTACATTTAGGAGAAACTCTACAGGGGCGTCACTTGGGTTTTTTTTATGGAGAGCAACTCCATTATCAGAACTTGATGAACTAAGGGTATCTCGGCATATACAATGTTTATCAGCTGAAGAAAGGGGTAAGTGGGAAAGGTTTTAATTGTTCTGCGAAAAAAAGGGTGCAAGACAACTGACCCGGCTGAATGGTTAATACAAAGAATTTTTCTTTCTTCAAATTTTGAGTGACGTCCCTCACGGGGATCGTGATGCCTTAATGGTGCGCAAAGGCCATTTTTCAACTTCCAATAGCTATGGCTCAAAAGTACAGGCGGTAAACCTAAAATTGCATATGAAAGACAATGGAAATCCCTATCATTTCGCTGATTTTCATAAATTTCTTAATAATTAAGTTATCACTGATTTAGAAATTCATATTGATTGCACTACGCAAGATTTTGAAATGGCGACACAATTTACATCGCTACCGC
>JAYMFW010218902.1:0-13394 GCA_036785005.1 Tubulanus punctatus
TCAACGTTAGATAAATTTTTATCCAACTTATTAAGTTCAATTTCTTGTAGTGTAGGAATATTAGATTCTGATATACCGCCATTAAATGCTTTGTTTTCCTCAACTTCGAATAATAGCTTTTGAGAATATCTAGCACCTCTTTCTGTTGCAACTTCGACAACGATACTATGTTTCCCTGCTAAAGTTGTAAATTCTGTAGGCATCACTACTTCCACTACATTTTTATCTAAATTTATTTTAGAATCTATTTTATAAATTATATCGTTTGCATATAAAATATAAACAAAAGGAGAATCAGTGTTTTCCATAACTATAGGAGATCCATTCTCTAATAGCTGAAAATTAAATATTTGTCCATAATCACCTTGTCTAAATTTATATCCTATTTTTTTATCATCTTCAGTTAACTCAATGGGTATTGCATAACTTTTTATTTTCATTTTACCTCCATTTATATGTATTAAAAAAAAGACCTTACAGGTCTCCGTTATTAGCTAGGCGTTATTTCTATATCGTAGATCCAAGTACCAGCTTCAGGGAATATATGAACGCTACCTCCTGGGTACTGTTTCTGTTGGAATTTTGCTACTCCATTAACGAAATTAATTTTTTCGTAAGTAACAGTCCCGTCAAAGTCAGGAATTACAATACCCAACATTTTCTTTGGCAAACCACTTATCTTAATATCATAAGTTCCATTTAGAACTGGATCACTATACCAATTAAACCATTGTTCACCAGTAGTCCCACCAGTTGAAGATTTACCGTGAAAACTAAATGATTTAGCCCACGGAACTCCAATAGGAGTAAATGTATTAACTTCTTTAGCTCCAAAGTTAGGTTGATGTTTTGAATCTGTAGTTCTAGTATGTTTTAATTTATATGTTACTTTACCCATTCCAGGATATAAATTACCTACTTTTAAAGTCTTTCCTTTATCTGGTTTCCTATCACTAAGATTTACATACCCTGTATATCCACCTTTTTTTACTACTAGATATTTTTTAGTATATGGTTTATCCACTAATTTTATTATTTGGTCCGCCAATTTTATTACAGGCATCTCGTATCCCTCCTATTTATACTACTGTTATTTCATATCCTCCTAATATCAATTTATTACATACTATTGATTTAACATTAGTATTTCCACTTCCATCTCTAGAAACTATCGTGTTAGCAGTCGCGTTAGGAGTATGTGCTTTTCCAGCTAACTTATCAGAATTAGCCGAGTTAGCAACTTTATCAGTTTTCTTGTAGTACCCTCCAAGTGCATTATTGACTTCAGCCTTACTATAAGCACCAACATTTCCAGATGATAAACTAATATCAGCGGTTAAAGGTTTCCCGTTTATTTTTCTTGAATTAGGAACGGATGCCACTATTCTCGAATCATTACCTTGAGCTACAGTTCCTGCTACAATTCCAAATTTTTTATTGAAAGCATCATTCTTAGCAAACTTTGGTTCTTTTGTGTTAGCTAAATTACCAGATTCTGTGGCTTTATTTATCCCTTCAGTCCCTCTGTCATATGCGATTTTAGCCGCTTTACTAGTCGCTAAAGTGTTGGAACTAGTTGAATTTATAACATCACTCTTATCTAAATTGAATCCAGTTTTTTTACCAAATTTAGGCTCTTTTCCCTCTGCTAATGTAAAACCCTGATTAGCTTTAGTTTGTGCAGCGTCAGCTTTGGTTATTCCTTCAGTTCCTCTGTCATAAGCAGCCTTAACCGCTTTACTTGTAGCTAATAAATTAGTGTCAGTTGAATTTATTGCATCACTTTTATTTTTATTGAATCCAGTATTCTTTGAGAATTTTGGTTCGTAATTATTTTTTATGTCAGATATTTCTTTAGTCGCATTATTAATACTTTCAGTATATGAAGTAACGACAAATTTAGAATCTTTTAAGATGTACTTTGAAAATACAAAATCACCAGATCCAATACCTGATATAAACTCTACGTTCTGTGTTACCATTGTCCCTATTTTTAACTTTACTCCTGTTTCACCTTTTTTAAATCCTCTAGGAGAATTCCAAACAAATGAAATATTATCTAAGTATTCAAACGGATAAGTTCCTCCGTTACTCGTTAGCGTTATAGTACCGCTATCATAGTTTGATTCATAAAAATTAACTGAATCTTTATGAGATCCTTCTAACTTTTCTATTGCTTCTGTTATTAGTGTTATATCCGCTGGATCACCAGTTTCTGGTAATTCCATTTTAAAAAAACCTGTTGTTTTCATATCCCTCCCGTTTTTACCATTGATAATGATCTTTTACATATCCCCAAGTACCATCACCTTGTTTCCTTAAATCTCCCCATGTCATAGTAGCGTACATAGTTCTAACTAAATCTACTCCAGCTGGTTTAAAAAATTCAAGCACATCAAATATCTTTCTAAACTTTTCATCAGTAGATATAAATGCTTTAATAGTAAAACTCGCTGGCATATTCAATGGGTTCTCTAATATTTCAAATTCAGTTTCATCTAATCCTGTACCCAACATCACAAAAGATACAAGTTCAGGAATTGTTGAATTTGAAAATCTAGATTTAATTTCAGACAATATTCTAAGTCTATATGAAACATCTTCTTCTTTATATAATCTTGGGACATTTAAATTGTTACCGTATAAATCTAGGAAATAATCATGTATTTCATCTATATTCATTAGATTATAAATATCATTATATTCCTTAATCCATTCATAATATTCTTTTAAAAACATTTTTAATATTTCTTTAAAATTTGTAGCATTTCCATTTTTAGCAAGTAATTTAGGAAGATAATTTTCTATAACATCCTGTATATATTCTTTTTCAGTCATTTTATCACCCTAACCTTTTTTTGTTATTATCTTTATTTTGCTGATATCAGTTGTAAATTTTTCTCCTGATCCAGAGTTAAAGTCAGTTTCATTGATTGGTGGATTTTTAGTATCAAATTTTAAATCATCCAAAGTTATTAATCCGTTTGTATTTCTATAAATTAATCCTGTAATCATATTTTTATTTAATTTATTATTTGTATTAGTGTACTCTACGATAGCTTCTTTTATTTTAATTTCGTCAAGTTCATCAAATTTACTTACATCTACCGTACAATTTATTTCGTAATATACATTAACTACTGTAGCTCTAGAGAATTTAATATTATATAGTGAACTAGCAAATTCAACATTATAATCAACATCTCCAGAAGTACCAACACCTACAGGTTTTATTTTGAATATAGCTTCTGCTATCTCTTTTGTAGTCGCACCCTCAACATAAATCTTAAAAGATTTAGGTGATATCCCATTTTTTTCTTTCATCCCAGTGTTCTCTTCTCCTGAAACGAATGTAGCTGTAGTGTTATTTCTTACAAATTCAATTATCCCTTGCAAAGAAGAACCTCTATGAGAAGTTATAGCTGAAAAATATCTAGCCCTTAATTCTGCATCAGTTTCCCTATCAGCTCCACCGACTATAGAAGCTTCATTTACAACACTTGTCACTCCAAGAATTGGATTCGTTAATTTATCTAAAGATTTGGCTACAACATTACTTTTGGTACCTATTTCTGAAGCTATAACTTCAATCTCTACTTCTTCATTTTTTATATATACTGTAGAATCATTTGTTGTATAAAATTTTATTTTATTAGCCGTTTCAATTGTTGTCTTAGAAGATATTGCAGTTCCTTCTTTCCCTTTTATTTTAACTGTACCTCTTGATTTTACCCCTCTAATTCTAGATATACCAGCTATTTTTACGGCTTTATCCAAGTGAACTCCTGAAGCAGTAGTAACATATATATTGTTATAACTCTCTAGTCCGTTTACATCTAGATTCTCGCTTTGATCAGCTAATATTTTTATCAAAACTACAAGCAAGTTAGAATCCTCTGTTGACATACCAGGGAATTGAACTAACATTTTTTTCATCATATTATTAAAATATTGTTCTGAATTTATTTGGGCATATCCTGTTTTAACTAATGGCATTAGAATTCACCCCCAATCTTATTTTGCTATCTTTTGTTTTAATTTCTATTGTCATTTCCAGTTCTCTTGTTAATGGATCATCTATCATCGTGAACTCAACTATTTCAATAACCTCTTTGTTAGTTAGTATTTTCTTTTTTATTTCAGATTTTAAGAATTCTTTCGATATCTTTCTCTGCAATAGACCACTATTATCTATCGATAGCCAACCAACTCCGAGATTCTTCTTTAATTTCCATTCATCATTAGAAGTGATATCAAACACGATTCTACTCTCAAGTGCTTCATCACCTATCGATATTGATAGTTCACCAAAATCATTGAAAACTATATCAAAATCAGCATTTATTTTTAAACTTTTCATTTTTTACCTCTCTTACTATTTAGTAGGTGGTGCCGTAACTCTATCTAAAGGAGTGTTGTGAGTATATTTATGAATATGATTAACTAAACTTACTCCGCTTGCTAAAGTGTCTTTAACTGTATGTTCTCCTGAAGATTTCATATCTCCAGCGTGATTAATATCTCCATCGATCTTTACTTCACCTTTTATATTTATTGATGGACCATCTAAAGTTATTGATGTCTTGTCTTTTACAATGATTCCATTTGTCTTATCTATAGTTAAACTACCGTCAGAGTTAAAAGAAATCTTAGCTCCAGTATTTCTATTTTCAATTAAAAAAGAGCCACTATCCATTTCGGATAATTGCCCTTCATTGTCTACTGATATCCCGCCTAAAATTACTGCGTCATTAAAATCAAATCGTCTTTCCTCTCTTAATTTATTCAACTCTGGTCTTCCAGTTATTATGAGATCGTCCAAAGCTTCTTTGCTGCATCCACAATAAACTACATCATTTTCAGAGTAAGGAACTCTCAAGTAAAAATCTTTGCTTTTCATTATCATAACAGGACACTTCATTACCAAAGGAGGATCTAACAACGTAACTTCGTTAACATATAATTTGTCAAGAGGTTGTATAGTAGCCATATTTTCTATATGATCATACTCTATAATTCTCGCCAAAAAGAATGTATCTATTTTCCTTATTTTACTATTTATCATTTTTTCTATTTGATCACGTGACATTACTCTCTCTTCTATCATTTTCATACCTCAACTTATAAATGTCTTTTGCTCTTTCTGGATCAGGGTCTGTAAGTTTACACCTAACACTAGTCACAGCATTAAGACCGTTTGTTTTGTGGTTATATTTAGACACAATATAATATCTTGTTTCATTTCCTTCACCTATATCAGTTACAAAATTATCTTTGTATTCCATAGCGAACACATAATTAACTCTAACGTTGTAATTAATTAAAGTCTCAAATTCAAAAGTATCTCCAGAAGATTCCTTCGGATATCTTAACAATCCATTATTAAAATCTATTCTACTGAATGATCCAAAATTTACAACGGCAGGAAATACATAAACATTCTCTGCATCATATTTAAATTCGAGCTTACTATCTTTACAAAGTGTTTCAAGTATTTCTCTAAAGTTACCCCTGCAACTGTACGCTACATATCTTGTATTGAAGTTGTCAGGTATATTTATGAATTGATCTGAATAGCCCATAATTTTGCATAAATTTTTAATTATATCCAATTTTGTTGTATTTAAATAAGTTAAAGGCAATTTACCACCTGTCATTCTCCTGTCATTCTCATTACACATTAGTTGTAAATACGGATCATTACCATTATGATTAAACACTGCTTTTTCTACAACGCCTTTAAAAATAACTCCATTGTCATCTTCATGACCAGCATACAATTTCACTGGTATCACAAGACTTTTGTGAAGAACTTTATCAAAGAAATTGAATGTATTTTTACTTATTCCATAAACTTTTATCATCGCTCTATCAGAACTTATCCCTTCGTTACCATCTATATCAAACTCTATATTTATATCAGGAAACTCTGCTGTAACTATTATTTTTTTGTTAAAAACATCACCTTTCGTAAGATCACTTAGATCCATTTGCAAAGGCTGATGTATTTCAAGTTTTCTCACTTGATTAAACTTCACTTTTTACCTCCACAATTGCGAGTTTGTAATTATCTTCAAAATTTGGGTACACAAGTTCATTTTTCAATCCATATAATGTTACTGGAATAACTATGAATTCGTATCCTTCTGGCAATCTAGAATCTATTATTCCTTGACTTATACTAGAACCATTTTCAAGAGCAGTACCCTTAATAATTGGGTCCATCTCACTATCGAAAATATCAATAAAATATTTATTCGATTTATATGGTTTTTTCAAATTAAACGATATTGTTTTATTACCTATTAACATTTTTACGTGGCTACCATTACCAACTATATCTCCAACATTAAAAGGAACATACATTATTTCTTTCATTAAGTTATGGCCTCCCCAGTAGTTGTGTGAAGCGTTCCTGCCCCTCTATTCAAATAAATAGGTATTTTTCTCGTTATTTTACTTTGTTCTGTTTTACCAGGAGAAACTTCTTTAGCTGGCTTAATTTCCGTTTCATCTACTTGTATCATAGTAACTTTAAGAAAATCATATAATTTAACCTCTTCAATTGACATATTGAACTCAATTGTTGTAGTCTTCTCTTTGGTTTCTTTAAAAGTAAGGCTCGTTATATAATAACCTTCATATGTGTATTCAGTAATTTTAACGAATTTAAAATCTATAAGATCTCTTGAGTTTCTAAGTTTTAAGAAAAAATCAACATCTTCTCTTTGCATCACACCGCCAAATGAAATACTAATAGGATCATTAGATATAGTATCTACAAAGGCCTCTAAATTTTCTGACGAATTTTTAGAAGCCTTAGTTTTTAATGATATTGTTAAATCAGTTATAACAGGTATATATTTTTTAAGATCATTATTAGCATGAGATCGTACATAACATTTACTATTTTCCATTAAACACCACCCATAGCCATAGAGTCGTTAAGCTGCATGGCATTTTTTCTATTTGTTTTTTCAAGTATAGTAGCAACATCTTTGTTTGTATTTTCAGATCCAGTTACAGTTATATTGTTTTCTATGGTTACATTTCCGCCATTTGCTCCACCGATATTACCACCAGACTTTTTACCAACTATACCTAGATCTTCGCCAAATCTAGCGTTAACTCCATTCTTATACCTTTCTAAAGATTGAGCTTTAAGATCTGCTTCGATAAATTTAAAAGAAGTTTTCTTTTCATTAATACCTTCATCTTTTTTAGAAACATCTTTAATTTCTTCATCCTTCTTACTATTTTTATAAGCTTTCCAAAGAAGAAATCCAGCTCCACCTACAGCAAGAATAGCTGGTAAAAATGGTAGCATCGTTGTTAAGGCAGTCATTATCATAGGTCCAAGAGACATTATAAAAGGCAAAACCTTTCTCATGATAAAACCTCCTGCTTTAGATCCTAGAGATAACAAACCTCCTTTGTTCCCTAAACCTCCACCTGATCCAGATATTTCATTTGCATTTACTACGCGTACTGGAATACCCATTTTATTCCCAGAACTAATTTTAAAAAGACCACCAAAACTTAAGAAGTATTCAGCCATTTTCTTAATCGCCGTAACCGCAAGTTTCAATGAACTAACAAAAACTGTTATGTAAAAAATCTTTTCAAAAGCCCAAAATAAAGGTCTCATTATTACATAGAGCTTATTAAATCCTTTTATAGCAAGATCAATTGTTTCAGCAAACCTTTTTATAGCGTTCATTAAAATTGGATCTTCCATGAATCTGTAGAAAAAATCATTTATACCTTCTGCAATCCTTTTTAAAACAGGATTGAAGTTACTTTCAATTTTAGATATAGCAGTAGTGTAAGTATTCTTCATTTTATTAATTTCTTGTCTTAATGTACCTTCTTTTTCTGCCATCTTAACTAATGGATTTCTTGATAAATAAGCAACAACTGAATCAACTCTATTCATCATAGCTTGTTGAGGATCTGTAGCACCTTTTTCAGCTTCTTTTTTACTTAAATCAACACCTATATTATCCAAAGCCGTAGTTTGACCATCGATTACATTTGTCATTGAATCTAATGAATTAACTATAGTTTTTCCACGCTGTGTTGCCGTGATATATCTAGCTGCTTCAAATACTTTCTTTGTTGCTTCAACAGATTTTTCATCTGAAAGACCAGAGGTTTTCATTCTACCCATAATGATAGCAACTTCTCCTAACACTTGGCCTTTAGTTAATCCCTCACGTTTTTTAAGCATTTCAATCTCTTCTTTAAAGACATTACCAAATTTACTTTCTATAGTTTCCCCTTGCCTTCTTAAAGTTTCTGCTTCAGCAAGTTTTTCTCCTACATTACTAATTGAATTAAAAGTTCTTTCCACAAGGCTGGCAGCATGATCTAACATAGAAAATTTATTTGCAAGTCTTCCAGAAAGTTTAATCTCTTTTTCTTTAGCCCTAATTCTATCTGCTTCAAGTTTAGCGTCAAATCTCTTATTCATTTCTATAGCTTGCCCATGCTCTGAAGATCTTTTTTTAGCGATATTTTCGTCATACTTTTTATTCATTTCAAAAGCTTTTGCATACATCTTAGCTCTATCTTCAATGAGTTTCTCTTCTTCTCTAACTCTCTTTTCATCGAATTTCTTGTTCATCTCAAGAGCTTTTCCATGTTCATCGACTTTATCCTGCTCGAACTTCTTGTCCATTTCAAGAGCTTTTCCATGTTCATCCATTCTTTTTAAATCTAACTTTTTATTCATTTCAATGGCTTTACCGTGTTCATCAGCTCTCTTTTCATCATATCTCTTATTCAACTCTAAAGCTTGTCCATGCTCTTTGGCTCTAGTTTCTGAAATCTTTTCATCATATTTCTTGTTCATTTCAAAAGCCTTAGCATACATTTTGGATCTTTCCTCTATAAGCCTTTCTTCTTCTCGAACTCTTTTCTCTTCAAACTTTTTATTCATCTCAAGAGCTTTACCGTGCTCGTCTATTTTATTTTGTTCAAACTTCTTATCCATCTCAAGAGCTTTTCCATGCTCGTCAGTTCTCTTTAGATCAAATTTCTTGTTCATTTCAAGGGCGGTTGCATACATCTTGATTCTATTTTCAATAAGTCTTTCTTCATCTTTTGATCTCTTCTCATTGAATTTCTTGTTCATCTCAAGAGCAGTTGCATACATCTTAGCTCTACTCTCTATAAGCTTTTCTTCTTCTTTAGCCCTTTTTTCATTGAACTTCTTATTCATTTCCATAGCTGTAGCCAATTGTTTAAACTTGTCAGATTCTTCCTTTATCATCTTATTAAGGATTTTATCTTCTTCTCTAATTCTTTTATTCAGAATAGTTTCTTCTTCTTTGATCATTTTTTCTAAGAGAGAGTTTTCTTCCTTCATTTTAGTTTGATCATATTTCCTATTCATTTCCATAGCTGTAGCCAATTGTTTTAATTTTTCTCTTCTAGACGATTCTTCTTTCTTATCTGCCTGATCGAATAATTTTTCATAAGATTTAAGTTTTGAATTTTCTTCTTTAGCACTCTTTTTAAGGTCATACTTCCTATTCATTTCCATTGCATTAGCGTATATTTTATCATCGCCAGCACGAGAAGGTATATCCTTAGTATAGCTAGAGCTAGTGTAAGAACTTTGAGCTTTTCCGCTAAGTTGAAAACTCTTAACCTCAATAGGTTTAATATTTTTTGTAGATTTCGCTATTTTCTGAATTGTATCTAAATTTTTACTCAATATAGTCCCATATTGAATAGATACTGTGTTCATAAATTTTTGAGCATTTCTTGCACTATCTATTTTTTGCTTTATATCATTAGTTTTCTTTATTACAGATTCATAATGTTTAGCTAATTTCTCAGCTCTTTTTTCGAGATCCTTTATATTCTTATCTTTAACATTTGCTACCAAATCAAATTTAAGACCAACTTCTTTTATTTGCTTCATTTTCACCCCCTTTTAAAAAAAGGCACTACTTTTCAGCAGCACCATTCTTTTTTAAAATTATTGAATACATAGTCATTAATTCATCAACGTCAAAAGAATCAACAGTCTCTCGATTGCCTAATTCTGCCAACACTTGAAAATATATGCTTTCCATGTAGGTCAATGAAACTACATACTTTTCGAAATCTATTTTTTTATTTTTTATAAATTTAGGATTAACGAAATGTTTTTATACTTTCAATTACCTCCAAGAGTTCTGAATCATCTATTCTTTTAGAATACTCTGCATGTAACCCCTCTAATTCTTCAAACTCAAGATCTTCAATTTTATACTCTTCAACCACGTTAGCAAGAATAGCTTCTATAGCAGCAACCCTGTTAAAATGTGATCCTGAGTATTGTTTTGATTCTATCTCCGTTTTTGTTTTGAAAGATACATCTTTTAAAGTGAAAGTCTTTTCACCTATAATAATTACTGGATCTATATCTTTTTCAAAACTTTCAACCGAAAGATCGCTCGAAACGAATTTTAAATATTCACTATATAGAACATATAGATCTAAACCTTTTCCCATTTTTATAGCTTTATCTTCTGCGAACATTATGTGAACGCCTTTTGGTTTTAAGAATTCATATTCTTTTCCAAGTATTGTTAGTTTCTGAAATTTCATTTTTATCTCCTTATCTAGCTTCTAATTTTATACAATCAATAACAACTTCTACATCTGACGCTTCAGATCCATAAGTGTAAACAGGTTTTTGCCTAACTATAGCTTCTTGACACACAAATTGTGCTATAGAATCATACCCATTGTTATCCATAATTTCGATATAAAATAGGTCTGCATCTTCACATTTTGAAAGCATCTTATCTAACCAAGGCGATCCTTGTAAGAAAGATAAAGTTATAGCTCCAGCTTTCGAAGCTGAAACGTTATATATCCCTTCTCCTGAAACTCCCATAGTTTTCGTTATTTTATCATCGTCAAATTCTACAGTTATAAAACCGTCTTGCGATAATCCAGTTACCTTTCTATTAACTCCACCATCCGCTATTCTCACAGATACTTTATCTGGATGATATTTATATACTCCCATTCATTCCACTCCTTATTAGCTCAATCTAATAACTTGATTTATTTTAATTTTCTCTATTCCACCAGATAAAACACCATCAAAAACAATTCCACTTAGCTCTCTATTGGCTTTATCAACTGCTGGTATTTTTGTTACGTCTGGCCCTGAAGTTGAATAACTTTCCAACATTCCCATTTCCATAGCTTTTTCACCAATAACATTCATCGCTGAAAGGATCAATAAAATACCGTCACTTGTATAAGGTATCTTAGGCATATTAATCATTAAGCTAGTTATTTCTGCACTAAGATTCTCTTCTAACCAGTCTTTAGTTCTAGTTATGTCAATGTGGTTTCCGCCTGTAGTTTTTCCTCCGTAAGTTATTTTTTGCCCTCTTACATTTGCAATAACATTTACATTTGCCGTTGTTAATATTTTTTCATCTGCATCAGAGAATCCTGAAACCTTAGTTTCTGGTACAGCTTGGTTAGTCCAAACTATTGATCCTACATCTTTAGGAAAACAAGTTCCTGCTACAGCTCCAGCCGTTCCGTTGAATTCCTTATCTCCATTTGTTGCATATAATGCAATCCTTTCTGAAGTTAAATCTTTTGCTAACGAAATAGCGTCCGTTGAACTCGCTACTGGTATCTCAATAATTGCAAGCTTTTTGTTTGCTTGAACCCATTCTTTTACAGCAGTTAACTTATCTTTTTCTTTCTCAGAAACTAAAATACCGTAAATCATATTCTTTTTAGCTTCATCAAGAGTAGATTTTATCGAGTCTGAATCACTTGCTGGTTTACCGAATATCCATAAATCGGTTCCTCCTGAAGCGAAGAACATCTCTGCTACTTTCTTAGTATCGCCCTCTCCTAAAGTTGAAGGATCTGTAATGTTTGCTAATGGTATTTCTTTGTTAAAATCGCATAGCATTACTGCGTTAAATCCTTTTTTCTGAATCGGTCTTGTTTTGTCTATAATTACTACGCTTACTATCTCTGCCATTAATCGTCTCCTTTTATTAAATAGATTTAAAATTAACTTTCTCTATTGTCGAAGTCTCATAAGAAAACACATCTTCTATCACACAATCAAATACCAAATTTCCTCCAGTAATTGTTACTCCATTGAAATCAACAGGGAATGTACCAAAATCTTTTATTTCTTTAACACATATTTGTGGTATCTTTTCAAAAATATATTGAGGGTGCATAAATCTTAATTTTGCGTCGTTCAAAAAGTTCAATACCTTTTCAACATCTCCATATACTGATAAAGACAGCCTGCAACTTAATATGTAATTAACATCATAAAAAAAAGAGCCTCCATTTTCTGAAGTGCTCCTTTCTGTGTGGTATGTATTCAAATTAGAAAAATCTTCAAGTTCAAAACAACAATGATTTACATTAATGTCTTTCTCATTTAGATTTGTTAAAAAATTTCCATTTATTATTTGCAATCCACCAGGGATGCTTTTTAATTCTTTATATATATTTTTATAAATTTCATTATCAGATCTTATCATCTAATATCAACTCTTTTCTTCACAATAAACTCAAGATGGCTAGAAAACCTTTCTCTCTTTTTAACTCCAGTTATTTCAAAATGTTCACTCGAAAACTCGAATGAAGCACCTATTAATTCTTCTGGTACACTAACTAGTTTACTGTCTATCCATACAGAAGCAACTTGGGTCATAAATGGATCTCCACTTTTTCTTTCGGTATCCATAAAGTCTTTTTCTACAAACGCACCTTTTATCTCTTTAATCACATCAGCTACAACAGGGATTCCAAATTCGTTTATTGTATTAGTTTTTGTTTTAAACTGTATATCCGTCTGTATTTCTGTAATTATATCTGTAATATCAATTAACATTTAATCACCTTATTATTTCCTTTGTAACTCTTATTGATTTAACTAATTTTTTAGTTTCTATAAGAGTCCTGTTTTCTCTTGGTCTATCAGGTATTTTCTTTTTATTATAGATACCTTCTTTCACTTCATCTTTAAAGAATTTCATAGTTTCATTAGCCATTTGATTACTTGTTTTTCCAGCTATCAACATTGAACCAAGTTTAGATGCTAGATCGTCGATTTTTTCTTCTATCACAGGTTCTATGAACATATACGTTTCTCCAACTTTCGAAGCATAACGTTCATCTAATTTACCAGATTCCAAAGTTGCACCATACTTTCTAATTTCATCTCCATTCTTATTGTTTCCTTCCTTAACATATAACCCAACTTTAAATTCTTTACTAATATTCGACAAATTTTTTGATATAGACCCTTTTATTATCTTTTTTACCATGATTGATATTCAAGAGGTTCCCTTTTCTTTTCTGGCTTTGTAGTTCCACCCTTGCCCTTATCTAATTCT
>JAYMFW010219124.1:0-13390 GCA_036785005.1 Tubulanus punctatus
TATGGGCCTGTCCGGGAATTGAACCCGGGACCTCTCGCACCCAAAGCGAGAATCATACCTCTAGACCAACAGGCCGCGCTGGTTCATCCGTGTTTAATATCTATTATAAAAATAGACTTTGATCCAATAGCGAGAGCGGGAAATTGAAAGTATGAACCGTAATTTGATCTTTTCTTATCGCCAAATTTTATTTTTGGTGCATATTGGCGAAAAAGAGCTATATACCATATATGATATCCCTTCCAAAATTTGAAACAATAACCATCTTTCCTAAATAAGGCTACTCGTATTAAATTTTAACAGAATTGAATTGAAATGGACAAGGTTTACCAAGATCTAATTTGGCAATCTTATATTGTAATAAAAAAATTTGTACTTTAAAAATATCGCAACTTTGTATGAAAACGTATAGTTTTTCCAGCCAGCAGAAAACTAAATTTGTTTAAAAACCATTTTTTCCTGGTAGCGGTGAGGTAACATGTATAAAAAAGTATACATTCCTACTAAGATACGCGGGTTAACATCAACTAACATCCAAAATGAAACGCAACAAAATTATTCCTTTCGGTTATTGGTTTGCGAACCGATACATGCCAATAATTATCTGGAAGAATAAAAAATGATATCTCGTTTCTAAATAGCAGCCGCGGGCTCCTGGAAATGAGAAAAAATATGACAACTATAAAATTGCTCTCGAGACTGTTGAACAATGAGTCTTATTTCTTTTAAAAACGTTTTGCACGGTCAATTTTAATGAAAAAAGGTAGGCATGCCGGGTCACTTTTGATTTGAGAAATTATCAATTATATTCCTTGCCTCGTTTCAATCTTTTCTTGTTTCTCTTCGAATCAATGAATAACAATTCATCTAGTAATTTGTGTTAATAGGGAGAGGGTTTTATCTGTTTTTAACCTAAACTTTTTTCTTTCTAATTCAGTGCTAGAATTTTGGCGGTTGATCAATTCACCGAGCAGTTTATGGCGAAAATATTACTTATGATTCTTCATAAAATTCACCACTCACCGGTGTTCTTTCTGTTTAGTAGCATCATCTCATTGTAACCCTGTCGGATCTTTAGGACAGGGAGGCATTATCTCCGCCTCATCATGGTCTCCCGGCGGCGGCCAATTGTGATTTAATTTCCGATCAATTCGTTGCCCCTCCCCCGTCGACTCTGGTTTAACTCGAGGTGGGAGTACAATGATAGGGGCTATAGGCTATGAGACTGGTCCCGGGGCACCGGAAATTTTTCCAAATTCACTTTGCTGCGGATGTGGACCATTCATTTTTCACACAATGCAGACTAGCAAGTATGCAAGAATTCAATGGTTATTTAAAAAAAAATAAAAAACGAGAATTTTATTCAAGACAAAACTATGTTTATTTGCGTTGATAACCATTCATTGCATTTCAACAATTAACAGACACAAATCAATCAATCAATCGAACGCCTTCAATAACGGCGACATACTTATATATTTCTATTTAATTGCGGTGTTCACCTTGTCATAAACGAAGTAGAGTTATTTTATAGGCCTACAGTTAAACAATAATTCTTATCGTCACATAGAGACTAAAAAAGGTTAAAACTAAATGCAATACAATTCAAGCGTCATATAGTTAAAACAAATCAGATTTTTTCTAGTAAAAACACAGATATAGCACATTTCAAACAGATTTGTGAATGACTTTAATTTTCTATAGCCCTGTATTCGTTTTGAAAATCTTTCTACAGTAGACTCCGCCGGTGTCCTCGAGTCCACTCTGTCAAATTCCACTTGCATTCCCTATCATAGGACAATAATCTTAACCAGGACTAGGTGCCAAGAAAGTATTCCTCATCCATCCAGGTTATGTGCTATGTTAGTTGTCGATTGTTTAAGATTTTTAATCAGTAAAAATCTTTTGAATCTGGAATTGAATACAAGATAACATGTTGATTCAGTATTGACACTGAATTGGTCACTGTTTTTATATACAGTTGACTACCTCGGATTCCTGGGGACCGGAAAATTTTGTCCGAGGTAGGCGAATTCCGAGCTAAGGATGGTTTTTTCTTTAAAAATGTATAGGATTGATTCATAAATAATCTTTTCTTTTGTCTGTGGTGAGCGGATTTCCGACGTAGCCGGATCCAGGTAGGCGGAGCCATACCTTACCTGTTATTCGTTTTGACTTTTATAACATGTGGATTGCTTTTATGATAAAATAATGACAAAATATTGGCTGCTTTCTTCCAAGGAGGAAATGTGGGAATTTTGTAAATCAAAGACTATTTCATTCTGATCCGGGGGGTGTACAGCATTATTTGACTGAGTGGAATAACACAATAGGTTGTTTTTGACGGGGTGGAGAATTTGGCAAGAGTGGATTATGAACCGACTCTTCATACCTCACATCTCTCAAACCAGATTATCCTTTACTTCAGACTTCAAATTTCTTGGATAATTGCCACACCTCAAGACAGAAAATCCAGAGGATTCCGAGAAACGCAGAGTCCACTGTACCAACTACAGGCAAAGAATAAACAGTAAACCTTGCATAATACAGGGGGATCTAGGGGCAGATGTTGACTGTGTGTGACTTGAAAAGGGCAAAATTGGAAATAAATGGGCAATTCGACTACGTGACACTGGTCTATGAAAACAAGGAAAAAGATTGAATGTTCTACAGTAGATTCAGCATAACTCAGACTGGGACCAGGAATTTGTCTCTGAGGTAAACGATTTTCTGAGCTAAACAATCTAATTCCTTTTGAAAATGTATACAACGGACTTGAAATTTTATTTTGAGGTAAGCAAAAGGCTCATCTGAATCCGAGGTATGTAGAGTCTACGGTACTAAATCATTGAAAATTTTGACTTCTAAAAACTTCAAAAATCTAAATGGCACATATAATGTCCGACCGTGACACATGACACGATCTGAATCCATCCCTGTAACAGATATGGATTAACCAGACGTCTAAATCGTCCCAGTCTCATCTTATTTTAACTTCTTTTAATTTCATCGTGTATACCCCTAGAAAATTGCATATAATGAACAAAATAACGCTGGTCCCAAGTAGTTCATTATATGCAATGTTTACTTTATAAACAATATCTTTTCTGAAATCTGATACCCGCTCCTCCATATATTGAATAATGGGGTGTGAATTAAACGCAAAATAACACAAAGCTTAAAAACTGCTAGCACACCCGAAGGTTTTCTGGTCGGATGCAGTACATAAACGCGTAAAAATATCAACATAATGTAAATTCACTGTTTTAAACCATTATTAGTTCCTTTGGGGTGTATTTGTCAGAAAAAATAAAAATACTCTGCCATTTATGATTGGAATGATTAGATAGATTACCCCAACATTTCTTTCACAATAGCATGAATGTCTACACAAGTGACAGTAAACAGCAGGGTTATAAGATGCTAAAACATTCAGGCGTTTTGTAGGAGCTGCCAATTTCATAATGTTTAGGGAAAATGGCCGATTTTGTGTATATAGGAGGGTGAAGGGGAATCAAAATTCATGGTCAGCCATCTTTTTGAATGAATACAAATTCATTATATAAAATAGTTCACTCCCCTCACAGCGTTTCATTTGGCTCTACATCGTATCGACCGAACTAACCATTGCTTACTTTGGCCGTGATTTGCCTGTACAGCATCCAATAACAGATTAAGTGTCTGACCAATCAGCGCAATTGTTACAAACGTGTTTCAGCACAAATTATCAAAGATGGCGCCGACAAGCTGTGTTACGTGTGCAAACTTTTCGTTCATGGGCAGTGCCATTTTGAAAGAATCTTGTGAGGAGGGCGCTGCGAATATTGTAGCCAATCAGCGCTCTTTTGCTTCAAGAGAATTTCACACTTATACAACACCTGGCGTAAAGTCACAAAATTGTGCGAAAGTTTGCAGTGGTTAGTTTTTCGTAACATATGCAGAAATGAAACCACTGCGGGCTGAGTGTAACAAAATAGTAACTCAACGATTGCTTTGCTTGTTCCTAAGAGTGAATTATTTCCTTCGATTGGAGCTTGAGGACCTTTTAACTGACCGATTTAGTTTTGCATAGACGGATTACCATAATTCTATATAACATGTAACAAATACTATAAGCACAATTATCACAATAAGAAGGTTTCAGTTACCGTAGTACCGGTAACTTCTTCTAAAGCTCACTCTATCAGTTCTTAACATATTATATCATATCATATATACGTTAACAACAATACAAGGTACAATGAACCCTGCCCAGCTGGCAACTGGTTTGCCTGTAGCCAAACGCTATGGATTCTAGCTCGGGCCAGGATGCCGACCATGTGAAACTACAGGTCTTTAGGAACTAATTTTCATAATCTATACATGAAAACGTTTAAAACAACAAACTGAATTCGTCGCCAGATTAAAACATTGAGGGCCTAATTATCTAAGATTATTTCGGAACAATAGCCAGCTATGAACCGCTGATAACACATATCTAAATACAATTTTTGGAATATGTTCAATAGAAAGTAACAACGACATATATGTCAGTCTGGGATAAATATTGGTGTATGTCCCACCGTAAGAGAAAACTAGAAATGAACACATGTATATCCCCCGGATACCCCCGACCCACTGCAAAGCTTCGATAGCTGGTATTCCGCAGGCTAGGTCAATGTGTCATATTATTAGACAAAAATATGACAAACAACATTTTATTCATGAGAACGATGTTTTTTGGGTACTCAAACTCATAACTAAAGAGGACGTACTCATCATATATAGAATTTTGTTAGTCACATTTTTGGACTTAATTTTCTCTTAGGGGGCCATCCATAAAGTACGTACGCACAAAATAGGTAAAATTCAGACCCCCATCCCCCCTGTACGCACCTGAACGCTTTTGGCGTAATGCTTTGGCATAGGCTGTACGCTTTTGGCTTGAACCCCATCCCCCCTTCTGAGCATACGTACTTTATGGATGGCCCCTATTGCAGGGATATGCACCGATATTCCATAGACTGTAACCATTGAAACGGATAACTGGCCATGTCTAATTTTTGCTATTAGTTGATATGTGATTGGTATTTATCTGATATTTGGTATATACTATCCATGCATAGTTTACAAATACGTACGATTACGATACAACGAAAAATTGTTTGATTTTCATCATTCATGATCTTAGAAGAAAAAATATCAGGCTGATAGTCAAGTTGGATAGTCCTGAAGTAAATGTCACTCAGATTTATTAGCTCTATTGTCTAAATTAAATGATTAAACATTCATATTTAACAGGAGGTTTTCTGATGGTACATATGCATTTCATAGGCAAACAAGCTTGCATGTTAGGGTAGCAGTGGAGAGCTTTGCATGCGATGACCTGAAATGGCTATATTACCAACTTCTTCAATATAAAAATCCAGTAAATATCCACAATGCAAATGGACCCATTCTATATGGATAATTGTCTCTTAGCAAGAAATTTTGCATTATTCAAAGTTTTTTTAAAATCTGATTTAGAACAGAATATTTCATGTTTGAAAGCATGGGACACACTCGGCGATTGTAAGTGTGATTTAATCGACAACTGTAGATACGACTTGAGTAAAGTGGGCACACTACGCATTATTTGGTGGCGATTTCTACCGGCTACACAGCCACACAGATCACCCGCTACACTATAGCTACCACATAACATTGAACAACGCTGATTGGCTGGTGAATGCACGATGTGGTCAGCAAAGTAGACGCACTAGCCGACTGAAGCACAATATCAAAACGTCTTGATTGATGTAATTGAGTCGGGTGACCATACAAATTAGAGCTAATTTTATAAGAGTGACAATTTTTGAGACACCCTGTACAATATAGTCAGGCAATTTACTTGAATGACCACCCTGCATTGTATTTGTAACATTCAAATCATTTACTATATCATTTGACTATTGCTACTACACGATAACTAGAGAACTGCATACATGCACGTCTATAATATATGCTCATTTTAATATCATGCTCAGTTCAAGAACGTACAAAATATCACACGAAGATACATGGAATCAAACTCAAAACATTTGAGAATCGAATTTGAAATACAAACTTAGCCTAGAAAAAGGCATTCACAGGTACACAAGTTGTTAGCCCTGTTGGTGGCCTCCAGGCAGAACGTTTTACTCAAGGCTAACACCCCCCGGGTGGATCAGCTCTGACCACACTAACGCAGGTGCATCCTTCAATGTAGTTTAAGTTTTCAAACAAACCTTTAAGGAGATGGGGATTCATTCATTTATGCGGCGAGTACCAAGGTCTCGGAGCATATAAGCTCTGCGTTTTCCATTTATCACATATGTAGCTTATGTTCTTGTACATAGAATATGTTTTCACATGAAACTACAAGTGCATGCTTAATATTTGTAAAATACACTTCACCACAGATACCTTGTAACACATCTACCTAGAATTATACAATCAAGGTAACATAGCTTCTAAAGGTACAATTTTGGGGCAGCCTCAAAGAAATTTGTAATTATCTAATACCGCCGGCCCCATGGCAACAGTTGGTTTACATTTGATCATAGAATATATAATGCTAAAATTAGCCTATGCAGCTTAAGTACATATTTAAGGTTTCTAATCTATAGACATAGTTCAAATCTAAGCTTGTAAGTCCATAGTGGTTACAAATACATGTACATTATACTTCCAAAACTTGGACATATTTTATTAAAAATAACGTTATTAAAACAATTTGCACTACTACATGGATTTACTAAAATAAAACCACAAATAAATTGCCGATATACTAGTTTTGACCACAGCTACATCTTAACAGCGCAGCTTGTAGTGCAGTGCTGAAAATATGATGTGCGCATGAACTGATTAAACTAATAAGGACATAATGTATAGTAGACTGCGCTTACCTGCGTTATAGTTTAAGTTGTGACATGATAATTCTAAAGTATATTTAACCAGTTAAGGACAGAATTAAGTAATCATGAGCCAACCTCCCAGGATGGATTAAATTTGGCCAAAAATGTGTAAAAATTATGCTGTCATAATTAGAGTACGCTCTGTTGCAGCATTTAATTTGGCTCAACGAACTAACTGCTGCTTACTTGGCTGTGATTTCCATGTGCGGCATTCAATAATCAATAAAGTATCTGACCAATCAGCGCATTCGTTACGGTAAGCAGCACCATTTTGAAATAATCATTAAGCCAAACAGCACACCCAGGGTTCGATCTAAGCACTAGTCCTATTGCCCGGGACAAGTAGATTTTCCGTCGGGCAATTTGATTTTTGAAATTTATCAATTGAATTTAAAATGCTATTTGTCCGTTCAAGCCCACGGGCAAGTGGAATTTTTTTCATAGTTTGAACCCTTACCAATTATCAGGCGGACTATCAGCGACGACTATCAGTCGATCGAAGTAAATCACTCAGATCGAATCGGTTGATATTTCGTAATATAGTGGAGAAATGAAACCACTGCGGGCGGAGCGTATGATGACAGTGGAACAACGTAGCGTACATAGAACTAACTGTATTAGACTACACACCAACGTCAGGGGCCGATAAAGACCATTTTACTGTCAGAAATCTTTCATGCACTATTCATAATTGAAAATTATTTCAAAACGTTCAAATTTTTGATAAACAAGTGGCATATTCACTCTTTTCCTCCAATATTTCTAAGAGACAATGAACGTTCATCTCCAAATCCACCCCCCCCCCTGAAAGAGCGTAAATTTCATACAGGTGGACATGTCTTACTTCTTTTACGCACATTTTACACAGGACGTGTTGAGACTCCTACTTCCTTAACTGGTTAAAAGAGAAATGTCTTCAGTGAAACAACATCAGACAAAATTCCATGGCTCCAATTTAATCCGCGATTACTAAACAGTTTACTGAAGAAATAGATAATTTTTTTCTATGCACCATAATTTTGAGGCATTTCCCACATTAATCATATCCAATCAAGATGCAAGGTTTCAAATATTCCGTTAATACGGATGAATTTACATTGAATAATGATCGGAAATGATAAGCAAATTCCGCATACTATGAAACCAATGCCTTTTAGGCGGAATCTATTGTAGAAGCCTAGAAGCACATAAGAATATATTTTCAATAACTGAAAAAAGCTCTACGCCACTACATTCAAGTCGGCTTGTTGAAGCAAGCGAATTTCATGCGTGATACTTCACTTGTCATAAAATGATACATTGTTCAAGATATTAGTTGAAAATACCTAATTCTCTTAACTAGAAACTAGTAAACTTTTGAATCCATTTACTGAAATTCAAGAATATCTCAGGCCACCTAGAAAGCGGGCTCAGAGAAAATTTGTGACCTTATAGAATTGCCAAAGGTGGCATGGTATACTCAAAATTCTTAATTGTGGAATTGATCAATGAATACCAGATAGGTCTATGGTAGATAAGATACATTTGCTGGCCTTAAAGTTATTGTGGAATGTAAAATATTTCACCTGAGAAATTTCATTCATAAATGCTGTCATATACATCAAGGTCTTCAATCATTGTGTAAAAATCTAAAATTTCATACATACATTATCAAGGTTTTGATGATGGTTTTGAAAATTTTCGTCACTATGCTTTTTTGTCTATCTATAAAAAGTGATTAAGATAAAGGAATGATAATAAGACTTAACAATAACACATCTAATAATCACTCGTCAACTAACAACTTTTTTTTTTCCATTTTCATAATCTAAGCCATTATGTCCGATACTTTTGTCAATTAGCATCGCTTATTAATTTGGCTTGTTCGTACACATCGTTCGCTTCTTTTAAGTCAAATTCATCACAGTATAGATGGTTGTTCTCGGCGTATTCATCTCCGCATTCCTCGTCGCCCGGGTCGGCCGGCATTTCCGCCGACAACTGCGACGAATTTCCGCATACGTTCGCGAACATGCGTTCTCCGTCGATGCTGTCGTACGAAAAATCCAAAATATCTCCCGACGAATTCGAGCCTACGCTGCCGTAACTGTACCGTTTCGCCGGATCGTCCGAAAACTTGCTTTTCTTTTTCAGAATCCCGCGTAGCTTCACGCCGTAACTGAAGCTTCCGCCGCTGCCGCCGTTGATGGTCAAACCGTCTTTACATGCCGGATCGGTAAAGCTATTACTCAAATAGTCCGACATTCCGGGACCAGACGGCGCCGCATTCGAACAATCGCCGAAAAATAGCCCAGTCGACGAATTCTCCATCTTCGGAGAATGACTGAAATCTAGACTGTCCAACGCAGCGTCGATATTGCCCAGATCGTAGACGTCCCCTACCGGTGGCGACTCTGACTGTAGATGATCTTCGAGTATTACGCATCCGCTGTCTCCGCTGCGGTATTTCTGGCGATCTTTATTTTTCAAAATTCCGCGAATCGGTTTTTTCTCCGTTATCGAAGAACCCGTACCGTCGATCGCCGGTGACGAATCGCTCGGTTTTTCTTTCGTGGTTCCGTTGGACGCCGATACCCGACGTTGCCTTTGTAACCTTTCCTGAGTAGAGTGCTTCGTCTCCGTGACGCCATTCGGTGCCGATTCATTATCACTGTCCGATGAATATGCGAATGAGCCGTCCACGTGGCGACATTTGTTGCGGTAAGCGCGATCACTTACTAAACCCTGTTCAATTGCAGAATATGTGTAGCCAACGTTTATCCACCAATGATCGCAGATATCTTCTACGGTAGCACGTTTAGCTGGGTCGACGGCTAATAATTGACGTATAAGACTCGATGCGTCTGAAATCATTAAACAAATTCATTTGATAACGAAATAACATCAATGTCAGTTATAGTCTAAAGCCATTTTACTTCATTGAAAATTTATGTCACTTGACAAGCCATTTCAGCAAAATATAGCAGCTTAAATTCATTGCTGAAGTCCAAAAGTCAAATTTCCCACTTAGACCATTTCAACCCTTTACTCCATAACTGTCGGGAGCCGAAATATGACTTTGAATGCCGCTCCCAAGATAGTCTAACAGCATTCAATTCAAGTTTTCGGGCCACGCAGGCTGTGCGTTCCCATTCACAAACTCAACATTTTCCACCGTATTCATTGATATGAATGTTTTTGGTGATATTATCCAATTAGTATTGTAGATCAATGGAGATTTGTCCCAATTAACAATTTTAACCATATCAATTTTGGAATAATATATCATTGACAAGAGTTTCATTATCAGCAATCGAAAACGGCAACTCGAAAAAACTTGGCATGGAAAGGGCAAAAAATCACTCCCATCAGATGCATATGGACATTCTTGATCATAGTAAAGAAAGGGTGAATATTACCCGTTAAAATTCAGTGACATGGTCAATATCTACTTCTACATCCACTCTCTAATTTGGGAGTAACTGAGAATAACTTGAGAATAACAGGAAAAGATTACTTTACCTGAAGGGTTGGCTGGTTCATAGAAATCACCTTCCGTTATCTGCTTTTTAAGTTTCTTGAAATCACTGCCATCGAAGGGCATAGCACCATATACTAGTGTATATAACAATACACCTAAACTCCAACAGTCAACCTACAATAAACAACCAAATCATTCTACTCTGAACTGAAACACTATTAATCAAGTTGATACACATCACTTTTGGCGCACACCAATGACACTGCACATTTGGTCAGAGCCTCATAGCCAAAATGAAAACCATTATTAAAACCATTAACCCCCCGCCAACACTGCACCAATTGCATCAAGTAGCGAAATAAATGAAATGCGATTACTCAATTACTGCAATTAGCCAGGAGTGACAAAAATCTCACGAAAAATATATTGGATACAGTGCGCTAGCGCATTTTTAAAATGGTGGATCAATTGCGAGATTTCAAACCATTTTGAATTCTGTTTCATTTTCATCTGTTTCAACGGACAATCCCAGTTAGTGTTGGAAGTACCGGTTCTCAAAGTAATGAATTGAGCACGATACAGGGCCACTCTATAGGAATAACATCTAGGGATTCATAAATCAGCCACAAATTCTTATCAATATTTTAGAATTGCCGAGGGTGAGTAATTTCAACCTCATCTTTGCAATGAAAAAGGTAGGTAACGAGAACAAAACAATTCTTGAAATGTATGAATTTAAATATTTGGAAGGGAAGTTTTTTTTTGCATTTCACTGAGAGTGGAATTGGTAAATTTTCATCCCGGGAGGTCCACTCTGTTCAAATTGTAGGGCGCATCCGCGCTCTAAAAATCAGGGCCAAAGGGGGATATCCAAATAAAACTAGGGCCTAGAATTTCAGAAAAAGGGGTGATTTTTATTAAGAATCCCGTGATTTTTGAAAAAAGGGTCTATTTTTAATTTCTTCGTAATTGAAAAATTCTAAGGTATTCCATGAATATTCATACTTCATGGAGTATCCTGGTGGATTACCCGGGGGTGGATTATCATTACTTTTTACTCGCGCTAAAGATCAATATCGCGAGACCTTTCGACAGAGGATGCAGCTCGACGGTACTTTTTCACATACTACCTTTTCTCAGAGGTTTATGAACCCACAAGGTGTTTATTCCCCTATTTTTGGGTAGAAAGTTTTGTCTCCTAGAATATCATTGAATTCTGAAATTTACCCTAGATTCAGGAAAAAAAGGGGTATTTTTTCAATTTGGTATGATTTCTAGGAAAGGGTCAATATTTATTTTGGAGAACAAGGATATGTTCCCAGGTTTATCAGGAAGTGGACCGCCCAGGATTTTCATCAAGAAATTTTAGACAACAACTGTCACTGGAAAATCCTTCAGGTCAGGATTTAGGCTACGTTTGGAAATCAATCTTTATATGCAGAAGTACACTATAAAAGAGCCAATCAAGCTAAAGGTATTGGCTTTTAGAAAAGCTGTTTCTAACGAGACTTTAATTCAAACAAATGAACAAACAAACGCAAGAAATCTGTTCAAAGAAGAAAATTCTCGACATTTCGACATTCAAATAAAGAAGAATGTACCTCAGGCCCGTAATAAGGCAGTCCATTAACAATTTCAGGTGAAGCGTACAGAGGACTTCCACAATACGTTTTCAACATTTGTTTAGTGTTGAATTCATTCGATAAACCGAAATCAGCTATCTGAAAGTAGGAAACATGGCAAATTTGATTTCATGTATTATAGCGGCTGCCACTAATACAGTTTAAGACAACACAAACTTGTTTTTGATGGGTAATTCCCACAATTTCTTATAAAACATATTGAACACTTTTTGAAAAATTTCATATGAAAAATTTCTATGTTAAGAAGGACTTGCAAGACCCAAGGGAACCCCAACAACAACCTGTCCATACAGAGATTATAACTGAACAAACCTTAGCATTATTATTAACATCAAGAACGATATTTTCTAGTTTCAGATCGCGATGGACGATACCGGCCTGATGACAATGATGCACAGCTGATACGATTTGTCGGTAAAACTTTCTGGCGTCCGATTCACCGAGTACTTTCTTCGCACTGATATAGTCATACAGCTCACCGCCCGCTGCAAACTCCATCACTAAGATTATCTTGTCTTTGTTTTCAAACACTACAAAATATACGAAATCGAGAATGTGATGAGGTCTGTTCAATAAAAGCCAACAAATTGTAAGTGAACACTTAAAAAATGGGAACAGGACAATTCCCACACACACACTTATACATCAATTTCAATCTGAGGAAAAGTATTAATTCATATATTTAGGGTTAGGGTGAGTGTTAGGGTTAGTTTATTTCTTTAAACTCAGATTGAAATTGATATATTAGTGGGGGCGGGAAATTGTCCGAGACTCTTAAAAAATATGACATGGATATGCTTTCAAGATTTGTAAACACAAATATAAGCTATATAATATATGTCTAGATGAGGAATATGTTGTTACTAAGTAGTTCCTAGATCAATAGATGTCTATGTCTTTATCTTAAGGACCATCCAATTGATCTGCAACGAGGTAAGAATGATAAATAACAACATTGGAAGTTAGTTTTATGTCGCTTGGTCACAAACGCAGATCGGTCGTAGCCCTATTGGACCTCCACCACACAACGAGTGCCATCCCTACCCTAACCCATCCAAGCTCTAGACATGCTCACACAGGTAAACAGTAGGTTAAATTCCGGATAGAAAACCTGCGCTAATAATGCTGACCATGGAACTCAAACCCGCGATCTCCCAAGTACGGGAGAAATACGATCATCCACTCGAGAAAGATGAGAGGCAGAGTGAAGGAAAAAACCTGAAACGAGTTATAGAAAATCTTGTTCTCACCTACCACTCGTGGATTCAGTGTCTTCCTCTCTGTCAAATTCCACTATGTCAAATTCCACTCTGTCAAATTCCTCTCTGTCAAATTCCACTCTGTCAAATTATGCTACACACCCCTATCCAAGG
>JAYMFW010219344.1:0-13385 GCA_036785005.1 Tubulanus punctatus
TAGATTTCGGCACCAGTCTGATAGAAATTTTGTTACTAATGTAAAGTTTACTAATATAGAAATTCAAATACTATTGTAAGTTATCTAATGAATAAATCTATCAATTTAATGCTACATGCAAGATCAATAATAGAACACAATTGAATATCATACAGCGGAGTCTTCGGTGTATTTCAATCTTGATTATGCTTTTAACGATAAAAAAACATTCCTAAATGGAATATATGTAGAAATGTAAAATTCCACTTCGTCACAGAGTTCGTTATAACGCCATGCTTTATAATGCCACTGCTCAGTTACTAACGCAAGCTTTTTCTGACGAACAGACGGCCAAATTCAGTTCAAATTCAATCAAGTTGTCATCCTTTATAATACCACAGCTCAGTTAGAACAATATGTCAAATTTAATCGTCGTTCTTTATAACGCCGAATTTGCTATAATGTTATAAGACATGCCAGTTTAGCGGGGTGTTGTCCCGGATTCTCCGTCTTTAAAACAGCTTTCCCGGATTCCTAGAAATAACGAGCTAAGAAATACCTCAATCACGGATCAATACAATTTATTTCCAATTTTGTTTGTACAATAAACTTCACAAGCGCGTTTCATTAGATTCTTGGTGCATTGAGGATTTTCCATCAGTTCAAATAATTTGTAATGATTTGGGTTTGCCATTAACTATAATGTGGGATGTAGGCGGTTCTTAATTGATGATAAAATTTTGTACATTTAAAAATGGCGTGAAGTTCATCGCCAAAAACGTTGCAATCCTATTGATATTTTTGAGCCACCATGACGGAATTTCGTGAGCCTGTTTCTGGAATTATGAGGAAAATCAAATTAGATATTGTTCAAGTTAAACATTTTGCTTAAGGATTCTTATTATTTTCAATGGGCCTCATAGGCCAATGCTAATGGCCGGTTTGTAACTAATTCAACTAGTATTAAGATTTTATTTTTTGTAAAATTTTGTTAAAACCTAGTTGTTGGACAATAAACGTGAAATACATACATACAAATTGGTTATAAAGACTGGGACATGATTGAGAGTTTAAGCACCGCATGTTTTATAAGACTTTGGTATCATTATAATACTTTGCATTTTGACCTAAATATCGAATTGCTTCGAAAAGTTTTATATACTAAGTTTTAATTTTAGTACCTGCACATACTTGTAATCTACTACAGAAATATTGGCGAATCTCTTTGCCGACTAAGATATAGATGTAAAAATTGATGACATAGTTGCAAGCATCGATGTTTCTGAAAATATCGAAAAGGAATTCTCTTTTCTCTGGGTCTATCGGAATAAATAAGGTTATTGACGAGGGGAGAGTGAACGCTGCAAATGACAACGAAACCGTAACCAGCATCAAAGTCGTTCGAATTGACTTGGACGTTTTCTGACCAGAAGATGATAAGATTTTAGAACCCGCGAATAACCGGATGGATATGAACAAATTGCAAGTTATTATCAAAACCAACGGTACTGTGTAACCACACGTCGTTGTTAACATGTACAACCTATGTTGAACGTGCAATTCGTAGTAACAGCCGATTTGATCGGAGAAATTCATCTCCGTCACAGACGATAGGTACAACACAGCGGCGCTGGTTAACATAATTATAACGACGACCGTCCGAGCAAATTTAGCAGTACATACCAGACGAGACGCGAACGGGAAGAACACGACCGCCGCGCGTTCTAGAGATATGGCGACTATCAGCCAGGCGCTGCAGAACCCCGCCAGTACAATGGTAAATTCGTAGATCTGACAACTGATCAGCGAGTTCACCATCGAAATCTCACCGAGAATGGTAAACGATAGAAGAAACTGGACGACCGGAATCATTGACATGCCCACGGATGCCAATATATCGCACACGGACAGAGATATAAGATAGCTAGCGTAGGAAATGTTGCGGAATCTGCGGCTTATCATGATGAGAAAAGTTGCCGAATTACCGAATATGCCCAGTACGAATAGAAGGACGGACACCGTTATAAGGACGGTGCGGTCTAGACCAGTTTTATTTTGGATAGACATGACTATGGTGTAGCTCAGAAAGGGTCGAGCAAACAGCCGTGTAGAATTCATATTCCGTATTAACAATCGTTTGTGTTACTCAATATCTCTATTTCATTATTTTTTTATTTCGTTCAGTTGTGATTCTCTAGTTTATGAATATTAGCGACAATTCAATAAATGAAGCCGGCGACAAATATGATTTGTATTAATACGAATATTCATCAGGTCGGTCCGGTTTTAACAAAAACGTATTTATCAAATCTCCCGGATGATTCACTCTTGTCAGATTGTAAATGAATATCGACAACACGTGACGAGTTATATTACTTTCAATTACTTGTGACATTTCTTTTGTGAATAACAACGGGACGCTCCGGGTGTTGAATTCCTGCGATTATTATTTAGTTCAAAGTTTTGGCACCCCCTTAATGATTTCATCAACAATCTTATTCATATTCATTCTTCGTGAATGACGTATTTAGTAAATGCATTGTATCAAATTACTTGAATATCAATCAGGCATATTTCTTATTTATCAACATTTCGAAGATGAGAAATGTCATCTAGAAGCAATGACGTTTTACTTTAAGAATACTGACACTCCTGGTCCTAATTCGACTGACGATGGCACAGTCTTTATAAGGGACATTTTACGCTGCATCTGTGGTCCATGAATTTAAAATATAGGTGCTCTGAAAAAATATCTATTTTTTAAAGTGTGGAAATTATAAAAATGCAGCTATTTACAGTGTATTTATATAACAGTTTAACAACGATATGATTATACCATTTTCTATGTTACTTTTATAAGAGCCCAATGAAACTTGTATTTTCGTTTAATATGCAATGGACGAAAAGTAGTATATATAACCCCCATATCGTTTTGAAAAAGAACCTTAATTTCCTTGATTTTTCTTGATAATTCGATGAAAAATTTGCAAAAATCCATGAAAACTCCTTATTTTTCCATTCTGAAATTTAAGCCCAAAAAATCCCTGTCAAACCGATGAAAACTGCTTTCAAACGGTGAAAAAAGCCGTCATTTCCCGACCGGTATTTTATCATGGTGGCGACTAAACTGTAACCAGTTTCTCTGCACGTCGTCATGTCTCGAAATGATTTATCCCTCGAGTTCTGTGCTGCTTGTCGTTCGGCGACCCCTATACACTTCCTTTATATATTTCACTTCCTTTATACATTTTCTTTTACACAAGGTACTTTATCAGATCAGATCTTTTATGTGGTGTTCCACAAGATTATGTGTTAAGGCCAGTTTTATTCACACTTTACACGGCACCACTGGCTGATGTGATTAGTAAGCATGACTTTGACTATATGATGTTTGCAGACGATACACAACTTTATATTATTTGTAAGCAACCTGTCTCTGTCTTATATAAAATTGAAACCTGTATTGTTGATATACGTGTTTGGATGAAGGATAATTTATTATTTTTAAACGATTCCAAAACAGAAGTTATTTTAATTTCGTCAAAGTTCAGACCAGACTTCCAAAACTGTTTTAGTGAACTCCCTCCAAGTTGGAGACTCTGTTATATCTGTGTCAAATAGTGTACGGAATCTTGGTGTCTTTTTTAACAATCACATGATGGATCAATATGTTAAGCATGTATGTAAAACTGCTTCGTTCGCTGTGTATAGAAAAAGTAAGATCCGAACTTTACTAGACAAAAAAATTAACAGAAAGACTAGTCCACTGTAGGGGCCTTATATTTCCAAATAGAAGCTATTTAAAAAATACTACGTAAGAATTATTAATTAGAGTTTTTGTTAAAACATATTTCCTCAGGGTAATGCAGAAAACACAAACATATATAATGTGCTGAATTTCAGGCAAAAGTGTTAATATAATACGCTAGTGTATAACCGGTTGGTTGCAATAAGCTGAATAACATACCTTCTGGAAATTCCAACTGGAAAACTGAAACTTCATTTCTTCTTTACTTGAAACTTCCTATATGCCTAATTCATATCGATACGCATCGATGAAATGAATGTTTTTTTATAATCGCAGCCGTAAGGGCGACAGCAGGGTCTAAATGTCCAACAACCTCGTATATTTCTGACACAATATAGGGATTAACTGCTCATGCTTGTGAACACGACAATAATAACACAATACTTGAACTTGGGTATTAAAAGTTTTAACGTCATACCTCCCGATAATTCATAACAAGTTCTCCATGGGACATAGGTACAGCGTCAGTTGTTGGAATTGCAGGCCCGCGATCGAATCTGGGCTGGGGCGGGTATTTTGATATTTAATTTTCTAAATTTCTATTACATCCATATTTACCATATTAATAAATCAATCTGACACTATTTAGCCAACAAATGGGATAAATATTCATTTAATTTTTCATCGATTTTTTAAACTTAAGGTACTACTAATCTTTAACATAACGATGAATTATCAACTGGTAGAGCCTACACAGGTTTGAATCACAGTAGCTAACTTTCTTATGACCTATTTGATATCACAGGAAGATTTTGATGGTGTTACTGGTACCAAATACATGGACATGGACAGGGTGAGAGAACCACGTTATTAAAGATTGGCATTATACCTGGTGACAAAATACAGGACACCAAGACCCCCGTAGGGCAGAGGTAAGTCATTGGGTGATTGTATTGTGGGCCTGGGATCGAAACTGGGTAGGGACACGTCAATTTTCATTACGTTTATACGACCACATGGTTACCAGTATGTCTACCCGGATTATAATTTTGACCCATTATCTTTACATGGTGGCAGAAACTCGTTATTGCTGCTTTGCAGCTATATTTTTGATTATATAATTATGTGCTCCAGTTCTTATAGGCATACCGAGTTTGATTGAAAAATCTTGAAACAAGAAATAAATTTCTTATTTTTTCTATCAAATTTCAGCATATTTATTTATGAAATATACATATATAATTAGACACAACTATTTATCATAAAAACCTCTCAGGTCTGTAAATCCTAGATATCTGGTCCAGTGATCGGTCGCATGATAGCTGTAGAGCATCGTGAAATAGATGTGAAATGTATTTATTCAGGTGAAAAAAATGGTTTTAATAAGAATTGATCGACCAGGTCAAAGATTAGGTATTTTGATTGTATCTATCGCAGTCCTCGTGGTTTTTGTGGTTTGGAACCGGTAGGCCTAGTATATCGTATAAGAAATAACCAACGATGAATTGACAGTGGTTAATATTTCTATTCATTGAGAGTCTCTCGTTGCGCTAGGCGGCCACGCGTCTCATTAATCAATCCAAAAGTCTCACAAGCTTTTATTTTACGTATGTATACAGACTCAGAACAAAGTTGGATTTTATACAGAATTCCCAACGTTATTCAATGTATTTAGCAAAAATACGAAATAAATCATTTATTTGAATATAATACGGCGTTTTGCGTTACATTACAAGTGTTCTTAAAGTAGTAGAGCCAATTAAGCGGCACAGCCGCTAGTGTCGTTATGTAGAGAAGTACTCGGGAGAAGTACTGTTGGTAAATTCAAGTTACACACTGAATATGTACAGTGACACTGCATCACTGAATTATTTACTGTATTGATAACTCTCTACACTGAATTTATTTTGTGTAAGTTGTTGTTTTAAAATGCATTTCACCGTCATTTCTTTTGTATCTAGAAAAATTCATGCATTATGAAAATGTATAGAATTAGTAGTTCCTCATAACGACACTAAACGTGCAGCTGATTTATGATATTTTATTCCAAAGATACAATTTCAAATCTTTTAGCGAGATAATCCGTAGCAGTTCTTTTTTCAATTGTCATACTATCCTGGGTGATGTTATGTTTGACCAAATTCCTTGACCAAGATCATCATTTGCTGCATCGGGTAAATTTTCTTGTTGCAACAGATTTGAAAAAGGCAATCCTCTTCTAAAGATAAATCCGATTATTTCCATGGTCTAAATATGACTCATTGTCGTTCGAATCAATATTATCATTACCAAATATTTCATTTGATTGGTTACCTAAAATGCTTTAGATTCGAAAAGAGATCATACATAAAAAAATGTACTTTGTGTTCAAAGACAGTAGAAGACAGTAGAAGTGAAGTGAATGCTTCTGGATTCTGACGCAGACATTCAAACAGCTGCAGCTGTAAATCTAAAATAGAGAAAGACACATTTCCTTCTTGGATACAGTGACTTATGTCTACTAGAAGCCAACGAACTAGATTTCATTTCACTACAGTCATGGGAAAGCCGCTAAAATTATCCTAAAAATATGAGGTACTGGAGTCGAGAGCACTCGACACTAGTAAGGCATACACACAGATTGTCGACTGCGCTCGCCAGCAGTGTGATGCGTATAATATCCATTGAGCTAAGCGTTAAAGGGGTCTATACATGTAACTAGAATTTTTGCTGAAGTTACAAATTATCTAATCGATAAAAATACGGGGGGTTCCGGAACCCCTGGAACTACCCCCTGAGTACACCCCTGTGGTTCTTTCGAATATATATCATATTATGTATTTTTTTTAAACATATAGCCTGGGAAAGAGCCGAGTGTGTGTGACAAAATTGATATTTACTCCATGCTGTTGGCCTATAGTAAAACATAATTCTTAAGAGGTCTGTATGATATATATATGGTGGTGTTTTGTTTGTCTCTTACAGTAATAAAGATATAGATGATTTAAAAATACGCTTGTTAGTCAGGGGGAATTGTCAGATAGGGTGGAAAGTGAGTACCGGTACAGACTTTTTTATGGACTGACATGGGTTACTAGGTGTCTAGGCATGTATTTTCTGAAGGGTGTGCAAAATTTCAGCCATTGGCATTTGTTCAAATTTAAGAATCCAAAGTAACCCTAGATGCCAATTACTATGAAAAATGTGTAAAATTTGAAACGTTTTATCATGTTTTATCATTTTCAGGTAAGTGGATTGTAAAACTATAAAAAATATGTCATGGCAAATTCACATGAATTATGCTTCCTGCAAAAAACTCTACGGGTGTGAAAGAAAGAAAGAGAAGTTACAGAATGGCTATAAACCTCGCATTGACACTGCGATAAAGTGTAGTATACAACTGAATGATAGTTATCATGTACAGCTCGAGTCTTTGCTGCATTCAGAACCTGATATAATCCTTCTTTTATCAAACTCCATAAATCATGTGGTACACGGTACACATCTTCAAGTGTAGATGATAAATTTGATTTCAAGAAGCATTGCTTGTTTTGTCCTAATGTTGACGTGTGTCTTCTTCCATCAGAGTGTGATTCTAGAACTCCAAAAGAGAAGTGCAAGCGAGCTTTTCAAATCATAAGTCACGTGAAAGCTAGAGGACAAGAATATAAACAGTATATTCTCGATATTTGAGACAAAAGAATTGCCTGTTAGGTGAGAATGTTTGGGAAAGTGTACTTGGCGCTGTGGGTAATTTGCATGCAGCAGATGCACGATGCCATGAGACATCTAGAACCAGCTTCATATCTGCACGTAAAATTTGATACAGTGGCACAACCAGTCAAAACACCGATGACCTGGTATTCAGAACTACCTGCAACAAAATGCAAGAAGTTGGTCGGAAAACATTTTAAAACATCTAATGAGATACCATGGTGCAGATCTTGTGATGTTGTTTTCTCCTGGTTTTGCAAATGTTATTGGATTTAAAAGGAGTTGTCAAAGACACTGCAACTGGACAAAAACTCTGATGATGATATGGACTCTTTTATTAACACAGTTGCTACTGCGATAAGGGGAATAAAAGTAATAGTTTGAAGAAGCAGGACATGAACAACATTAATATTGACAAAGAGCTGGGTTGTGAATCATTGCTTCTCTTCTTAGCAACATTCCAGACAAGTTTAATAGATTCTCTAGCAATGATCCTCATTGGGAACATAATTCCATCGATTGTTTGCTCTCAATCAACTAATAATCAACTAGCCCTAGGAGTACTAATGCGACAGAGTTGTCCAAAAATTCTTCATATGATGGAGTTCGTCTGTGTAGGTACTCGGCTGCCTGCTGTACATGTGTCTCAAAACTATGATGATGTTGGTTTCGAGTTGTTTGCAGGCGACAGCCTAACACATTGCATCTGTGACAATTTCGATGCCGAAATATCATCACTTAATTGCAAGATCTGCGTTCACTGTCTTGCTATAATACTAGCACAGGTTCGTCTACCTGGTAATGTTGCTGGTTCTGCTGCATTGGTTCCATGGTTGGTTCCACAGCGGAAAACCAAGCGCCAATCTATGCAGGATCATTCAAAACCTATAATATATGCTGTACAGCAGGAGAGATATGATGGACCGAAAAAACCTCCGATGCTTGAGGAACAAGCAGTTTTAAAGTGCCTCCAATGATATTTTGAGCTACCCAAACAGTCGTGGTTCGCAGACTACAAGACAATGACCTTGCTTTTTTCCAGGACATAATTTTCAAGTCAAAATGCCCTGAATATAATGGGTAAACACTCAACTGTGTCATGAAACAGGAATGATCCCTGAATTGCAGACTGAAAGTATCTTTCTGCCACTTCTTAACCGCTCTCCTGCTGATCCTGATACTCTACAGACTGCAACAGAAAAGGCCTGTCTCTTGTGAGAAAACGGAGCGACAAAGTGCTTGTCTTCACTACTGACCAACAACTTTACAAATTTACCATAGATATAATGTTCTATCAACCCAGATACTTCAGGTTTGCCATGCCAGTGCTTAAAGGTATGCATATGCTAATGAACTTTATTCATGCAATCTCAGTCATTATAGCTGGCAGTGGTTTGAAAGAAATTATGGCTGGAACATTCGGACGTGTTGAAAAAATGGCGGAAAGAAATACCCTCAGAATTTCCGTGCCTTTAGAGTAATAGTAGAAGAGTCACTCCGTGTTGTTGTGCAGACAGATGAGGTAACCACTATCGATCAACTTATAAAAAAGCTTGATGGTCGAGCAAGCCTTAGCAGAACTACAAAATCGTGGACTGATTGTCTTGTAAAACCAGTCATTATAATGATGAACTCTTCTCGTGCAGCACATGAGAGTAACTGGGGCCTTCATCTGTTTGCGGCAGATGCAATGTTACCTTATTTCCGCTCAGCTGGATGTCACAACTATGCACGTTATGCTTCTTTCTTTGTTCATTCCATGAAAGGGCCCGAACTAGGTATGATGAACAAGTTACAACATGGTGCCTTTGTAAGGCACATACTAGGCATATATAATGCAACTGGGACGGACATGTTCATAGAGACCACATACTTGCGTTTGGGACATGGACCGGCTTTAGCTGTAGGCATTGCCAGTGATTACAATCAGATGATTTAATGGGCACTTAGTATTGCACTTAGTATGTGATGAAGTGTCTCAAAATGTTTGATCGATGAGTAATGATCGGCAGAATATCATCCACACGCATCATAAGGAAGAAAGTGATGGTCGAATCAAGACAGACCAAGCTGTTCGCTATCATGCTGAACCAACTCGGACACACTCTTACAATTGCTGGCGTGCATGATATACCAGTTGAGATAATCCATGGTATGAAGGTCATACGGCGTGATCTCTGCTCAAAACACGACGAGGCTGATATTCTTATCACACAGCATGCCATATCATCGACACTGATTGTTCGTAAGAAAATTGCTCGTGTTGTATGTGACGACACTGATGTATTAGTCCTTGTCGTTCAGTTTGACAACAAAATGTGCACAGATGGTAGTTCCCATCCAATGATCATGTCATCTCTTGTGAAGGAAAGAGCAGTTTTAGATATACGTGCCACAGCAGCTGCAAATAGCGACATTGCAGATGACCTGTTGGCAATACATGGGATTTCTGATGCAGATACTGTAACTTCATTGCATGACATTGGCTAAGCACCCGTATTCAAAGTTGCTAAGTAGGGAAGTATTCATTATCAAGTATTGGCTATGAAAAGTCTGATATAACACTGGTTAAAGATCAGGCAACAAAATTTATGTGCGCTGCATATGTAAAGGCAACAGAGTCATGCACATCAATGACAGAATGCAGAATAATAATGTGGCGTTTGAAAACTGGGAAGATAGGTGCAACATCCATAAAACGTTGCTCTCTTCCACCTACCAGTGAGGCTTTGATTGAAAATGTCAAAAGATGCCATCAGCAGGTCGGTGTATGGAAAGTTGCATTGCAAGAGGAACCGTCAAAAATGTACCCCACTAAATATGGCTGGGAGCTTGATTTACCAGGGTATTTCTATGCCACGAACTGTATAACCTAATACACTATATGCTCCAGCAGACATACTGCAGTTAATCCACTATAAATGCAAGACAATTGGGTATCAGACTGCTGTGTGTACCTGTTCAAAGAAAGGATGTACCATGTTCTGCCTGTGTGTAAGTGGTGACGCCTGCAGAAATCCACTAACACGAAATCAAAGTGAAGTAGGGGAAATTGACGATTTGTCAGATGACACAGATCAAGATGATGTTTTGAATTAAGCCATTAAAGCAGTACTGACCCAATACTGAATGTTGAGTTGTCTTCCAAATATAATTTCCTATGGTAAAACGTCTTTAGAATATAATGTTTTATAGTAAAACTTCTTTGAAATTTGGTTTCGGATATTTGTTTGCATCCTTAACCTGGTTTAGGTGGCTTTATTTGATTTCTGCATTTATGAGTGATCGAGTCATACTGATATCCCTTCAATATGGTTCCTCGTCCTCGCAAACCTGGGTATAGAGCCCAAGTTTAACTGTATGGCCCAAATACTAACGTAGTTATTGCTACTTCAGTATTATTGAGATCAATGGTGGCTATCTTGGATTTACAACAATGCCAATGGCTGAAATTTTGCACACTCTCTGGAAAATGCCTAGATACCTAGTAACCTATATTAATCCAGAAAAAAATCTGTACTCATTTTCCACCTTACATGCAAAAACCAGGATAATCTTCCTGACTATGTTCTTCGTTTAAAATAGTTCAGGTAATGGAATTTACGTTACCTTTTCATGTCTATGTGGACAACAGCAGACTTGTTCATCAATTTCTCTGGTTCCACTCTCTCCAGATATCACAGCTAGAGCCAGCCATCAGGGACGGGTCCAAAGGAGGGGTCTCGGGATTCCGGACCCCTGCCTCTCACTTGAGGTTTCCCTTGTCTTTTTCAATTTCAAAATAATTCATGGTCAAATTTCTTAACTCTAAGATAGGCATATACTTTTTATTAGTAAAATAACGAAAAATGTTGCCGTGGGAAAGCCAATTTCCATTTCCTTTTTGCCAATTCCAGGCAATGACTGCAATTACCAATGTCAGAGCTCCATAGTCGGACGATTTTGGAGAAAACCAGCTTTTAATTAATTAGGGATATAGTTTAATATTTGATGATTTCTCTCCATCACTTGGTCTTTCTTTCATGTTCTACCACAATGAATGCGGCGATCTTGGTGTAGAGAGTTTAAATTATCCGACCACATTAAAAACGAATAAAAAAATTAACTTAATGAAGTTGATTTTTATAGATTAATAATTTTCAAGTCTCTCAATAAGCAAAATAGTTGAAAAGAAAAAAATAATCAGATATTTCTAAAATAAAGAATTATTGAACATCTGATGTTTTAAAAATTAATTGTAAATGGTGGATTTCAATAAATAGAAATATAATTTGTTCTAAGGTATTTCACTGAAGCATTGTTGAACATACAAACATCCACGGGTGTGTACATACTAAGTCATTCAACCACACTCTATTAGACCTTATTACGATGCATATACACCTTTCATCTCTTCCACCTTTAGAGCTCGTATACCAAGGAAGATAGGTGACAGGTGACCCATCACTGAGCCATTCCCACGGTCCACGAGATGTTTCCCCGAATTTCTGGGTATCGTAACCACCAATCATAACGTTAACTCCTGTAAAATAGAAACATCGATGCAAACGAAACGGATTCAATGGCCAACGCCGGACTATAAATGAATTCATTTTCTCACATAATTACGTCACTAGGAATGCGAGATGGACGCTGCAGAAATATTAGTCCCACCTCTTAAGTCGATTGGTTCTATAATACATCAAGTTTGAAGTAAATTATTAGAAGATGAGTTTATCGGGAAGAAACAGAGAAGGATCACGGATCATCATTGAAACTGGTATTCAACTACCAAACCTCTGATGGTATTAAAACCACCACAACACTAATAAATTTATACCAGTACAACATAACCTTCAGCTTTGTTTTAATCATGGCAGAGGCGAACGCCTTGCATTTTAGCTTTGATATCGGCTTCTCGAAGTGGGTAGGGTCTGCCAATCAATCATCTTCGAAAGCGTTGTAGCGTGATTCTCCTTGAGATAAACGAGCCAACACACCATCCTTGATATCTTCACACCTCTTGGCCTGCGGAAATGCAGTACAACGTATCTGCTACATCTTCATCGAAAGGATTCATGGTCTTGTTAACACCAGCTATCAACTTCTGAAGATCTAAGGTGTCTCTTTCTACACGGGTCCATCTTGTATCCTTGTGTACATCCTCTTCCATTACCAGTCCAACTTTTGTCAACAAGTGACCAACTATTGAACTTCGTACTGTCCTTGTGATCATCCATAGTTTCTTTGCAGATACTGACTGGTTGAACGCTGTAATTTCAGTGATACGGGCCGCTGCATCAGCGTTTACGGTTTGTTCGAGTGTAAGATCGACTGGGGTTCTTGAAAACATTTATCAGTAGGCCTAACTAACAACGCTCCATTCTGAAAACCTTCTCGTATGCCTGGATGGATAATGTCCATAATTAGAAGATTTGAGTGATATCTCGGCATCCACCTCGCATACTGGTGGTGCGGACCTTAATTTGGTTAACAATAACTATTACTGTAACTGTGAAAAAACCGTGGTAGTGATAAACTAAGCAAATTATGTAAATGCAACACTGTGACAAAATCGTAACTGTACTAGTGACTGTAGTGGTGATAAACTGGGCAAATTATGTAAAGTAGTAACTAGAAAGTGGCCGTCACCCCGTCAGCTCAATTGTTGATAGGTATCAACTATGGACAATGCTGTACCTGTGTACTAAGTTTGGAGAAAATCGGATGAGAACTGTAACCTGTATCGTGCATAGTAGTTTGTCAATGACGCCCCCTAGTGGCCGTATTTGAAACTGAATCGGCTCGGTTTACAGTAGGTATCAACCTTCGACAATGTTGTACCTGTGTACCAAGTTTGGAGAATATTAAACGATAATTGCAACCTGTATCACTAAATCGGATATAGGCAGTTTGTACATTCAAATCATCTCAACCAAGACTAACTAGTTGATCACACTTCATGTTTGTCTAACATCCGGGTATT
>JAYMFW010219455.1:0-45962 GCA_036785005.1 Tubulanus punctatus
TTGTTAAATATATTCATTATGAGTTTAATACGTGCTAAATGATACTGCCCCGCGCGTATTGAACACGCGCGGCTCATATACATGTCCATATCTGAACACGACAACTCCTCTTTATTTTACCACAAGTATAGGCCTAATTAACAATATATTTTGATTGAAATATATCTTTCAAATAAAAAGCAGCCCTATTGCCGTCCGTCTTCTTTAGATTTCATCTTTTTCATATTTTTAAGCCCAAAAATTTTTCATGATTTAGCTTGCCGACCAGCCAAATGCCCACGAAGATGTTGGTGGGGATACATCAAAAAGCGTAAACATAATTGTGTTGTAAATTGCCGATGCCGTCGTAAGTTAATATGAAATTTTCCATTTCAATTTCATAAGAAAGTCAATATGATCTTGCAGCCATTCATAACCTTTGCTATCCACAGCATGTAAACCAGCTCGATGTTCACGATTCTGTCCATGGGGACGCATCAAGAAATACAGGCATAATTGTCGTGTCAGATGCAAATGTAAACCATGTAGACCAGCCCGTTGTCCCAGATTCTGTCCGTGGGGCAAAATCCAGAGGCGAAAACACGGATGTCTAAGAAGCTGCAAATGTAAACCATGTAGGCGAGCTAGTTGCCCCCGAAGTTGTAAATACGGAAGGATCAAGAAATTCAAATATAAATGTCGTATAAGCTGTCGATGTAGACGTAAGTATCGTTGCAATCATCGTTCATTATTGTACAGCTGCGTTGTGAAACCTATGTGTTGAAATGGGTCATTATGGAAACTTGAAGGTTAGAAAACTTTTGCAAAATTTGTGATCTGAATTGTGTGCAGAGTTTCATTTCAAGGTTTGCCTAAAATACAATAATATACGAGAAAAAGTTTTTGACAAGGTTGAAACCCATGTTGGAAATCTCGAAAATGTTACCACCAAAATTTTAAATATATAATTATGTAAAATAATTTTATTTCACTCGTCAAATTCGTTCTAAAGGTTTTCAAATTTTGTACGTATTTAATGGACACACTCGCCACTATAACAAAAATAAATTATATTGTATTTCAAATATGCTATTTGAGAATCACGTGCAATTTACATCTTGTAGCATGTCGACCAGCACCATGTCCACGCCGTTGCCATTGGGGAAAGACAAAACGCTATAACAAACACGGATGTCGCATTCGCTGTAAATGTAAACCTTGTCGACCTGCCAAATGTCCACGTAGATGTAGGCATGGATACAACAAAGTTCGACGATATGGATGTGTTCGACGATGTACATGTAGACGTACGTGTTGTACAGAAGTCATTTTGAAATTCCCAATTAACCATATTTTTCTATGTGTCGTTATCTTCAAAAGGTAATCATTCACATATAGGTCACCCATGCAAGCAACCAAAGAAGATCGGTCCGTGTAGAGCACGCAAACCACGTTGGTATTACAATCGAGTCACTAAAAAGTGTGTCCAATTTTACTGGGGAGGATGTCAAGCTAATGGTAACAACTTCAGAACGTTGAGAGCCTGTCGCAAGAGATGCGTCCGTAAGTTTAATTTGTGTCATTTTAGAATGTAGTGAAACAAATTTTCAAATATCTGATTAAAAAATATTTATGTAACTACAATGGCGTATTCATTATTATCCACATATTACAGCATGTCGACCGGTTCGATGTCCAAGACGGTGTAAATATGGAAAGATTAAGAAATACAAACAAGGATGTCGATTAGTCTGTAGATGTAGACCATGTAGACGTGCCCGTTGTCCATCAAAACGAGCTTGTGGTTACCGCGGATACATCAAGAAATACAACAAACATGGATGCCGTAGAAGCTGCAAATGCAAACGTATGTTTACTTGGCTATGAAACATATAATAACTTTTTACTAGAATATAAAATATCAACCATTTAAGGATTTCAAAAACATTTCATTTTCCTTTTCAGCGTGCCGACCCGCTCCTTGTCCAAGACGTTGTCACTGGGGTCTTATCAAGAAATACAGATACAGATGTCGCTACAGTTGTAAATGTAAACCATGTAGATCAGCTAGATGTCCACGCCGATGTCATTGGGGAAAAATAAAGAAGTTCAGACATGGATGCCTCAGACGTTGTATATGCAAACGTAAATTGTTTCCTTAGTAACAGAAGAGTTGTCTCATGTCTATTCAATATGGAAGTTCCATTGTGAATTCTTTATCATTGTAGCATGCAAACCAGCAAGGTGTCCGAGACGATGCAGATATGGCAAAATCAAAAGATATAGACACAAGTGCCGCGTCAGTTGCAAATGTAGACCATGTAAAATGGCTAAATGTCCATCAAGACGAGCTTGTGGTCACCGTGGATTCATCAAGAAATACAACAAACATGGATGTCGCAGAAGCTGTAGATGCAAACGTACGTTACGATGTATTTTGGTCCCTCCCTATTTTAAAAAATCTAAAGATGTACCAATGGAGTCGTTTACATTTTGTATTATGATTATAGTCATGGCTTCTACGCAATTTCATCATTTTATCTTATCTCTTAAGCATGTCGACCAGCTCCATGCCCAAGAAACTGTCATTGGGGATACAGAAAGAAGAGTAGATTTGGATGTCGCTTCCGCTGTACATGTAAACGTATGTATATGGCAAACTTTATTCAAATTATAACAATACAGATATCATGTGTACGGAATTTCTCATAATTAGAGTTTCTGCTTTTCGGTAGAAACTCTATTATTATCGGCGTGTTTATTACAAACCTCTTAAAGTCATAGTCCGCCTTCATTTCTTAACGGATTTACTTGAAACTTCACATATGCCTAAATCATATCGATACGCATCGATGAAATGAACGTTTTTTATAATTGCAGCCGTAAGGGCCACATAGGGGTCTTAATGTCGAAAAACCTCGTATATTTCTGACAAAGATTAGGGATTAACCGCTCACGCTTGTGAACACGACAACAATAATTGAACTTGGGTATTCAAAGTTTTCCGTCATATATCCTGATCTGATCATTCATAACAATTCCTCCACGAGGCATTTAGGTACGACGTCCCGCGGATTCGTGACGCAGGCCCGGGATCAAATCTATGCTGGGAACTGATGGTTTTTCAGTTTTCTTTTTTCAGCGTAGAATGCTTTTATGGAATGGGAACGTACTTACGAAAAATTATTTTGAAAGTGCATAATGTAGACTTTCATATATTAAGGGCACATTCTTACATAAAATTCTTTTGAAAGGGCTTATAAAAACTCAAAACATATAAAGTTTCATTTTCTTTCGTTAATACCTTTGATTTTATTCAACTAACATACAATGTATATAACAGTATCTTTCATATGGTATATTTTTATTACTTTTATATGGCCACATGGTTGCCAGTATCCCTAACCGGATTACATTTTAGAAGAAACTCGTTATCGCTGCTTTGCAGCTATTGTTTCAATGATAACCTCAATCATGATAATTTTCAATTAAATGTAGCATGCCGACCGGCACCTTGTCCTCGTCGCTGCCACTGGGGATACACTAAGAAATATAGACACAAATGTCGTGTAAGATGTAAATGTAAACCATGTAGACCAGTTCGCTGTCCAAGATTCTGTCCATGGGGCAAGATTAAGAAACGGAAACATGGATGTCTTAGAAAGTGTAGATGCAAACGTAAGAATATTGAAAAAATAATAAGATACACAATCGTGGGTTTGATGTGTTTTTTGCAAATAAACCACTATTAGAAAAACATATTCATGTTTCATTTATTCCAGTTATGTTTGTATATTTCAGCATGCAAACCAGCTCGTTGTCCCAGGCGCTGCAGTTATGGTAGAATCAAGAAATACAAATACAAATGTCGCGTAAGCTGTAAATGCAGACCATGCAAAATGGCTAGTTGTCCATCACGGCGAGCTTGTGGTTACCGTGGTTACATCAAGAAATACAACAGACATGGATGTCTCAGAAGCTGTAGGTGCAAACGTAAGTCGTGCATTCAAGGTCAAAACCCAGATCCCACATCTTACGAATATTTCCGAATCGATCTCTTATTAAATCACACGTGAAATATTCATTTCAGCGTGTAAACCAGCTCGTTGTCCAAGATTCTGCCCTTGGGGTCGCATCAAGAAATACAGGCACAGATGTCGCTCCAGTTGTCGATGCAAACGTAAGTGATATTCATGTGATCTGCATTTCCTTCATTAAATCTGATACATAGTATCTGATAAATGTTATATATTTAAAAGCATGTAAACCGGCTCGTTGTCCCCGTGTATGCCACTGGGGAATGAGAAAGAAACATAGACACAACTGTCGTGTCAGATGTCGCTGCAGACCCTGTAAACCAGTTCGATGTCCTCGTCGTTGTCCATGGGGAAGAATCAAGAAACGAAGACACGGTTGCTTGAGAGTCTGCAAATGCAAACGTAACTGTCTTAATCTATATATCTTTTAGTTTGAGTATTTCAAAAGCATTTTCAAAATTGTGTATTTAATTAACTCTTAGCATGTAGTCCGGCCTCTTGTCCAAGACGATGTCGATATGGCAGAATCAAGAAATACAAACACAAATGCCGCGTCAGCTGTAAATGCAGACCGTGTAGAATGGCTAGATGTCCATCAAAACGAGCATGTGGATACCGAGGTTTCATAAAGAAACACAACCAACATGGATGTCGCAGAAGTTGTAGATGCAAACGTATGTATTTGAATTAAATTTGAATTAATTATAACAAAAATTCAAACGAATACGTTACGAAATTTAGATATTTCACGTTGAAAATTCATTTCATTTGTATTCCAGCCTGTAGACCAGCTCCATGCCCACGACACTGTCACTGGGGACGAATTAAGAAATACAGATATAAATGTCGATACAGCTGCAAATGTAAGCCATGTAGACCAGCAAAATGCCCACGGCGCTGTCGTTTTGGAAAGATCAAGAAATATAAATATGGTTGCCTCAGAAGCTGTCGCTGCAGGCGTAAGTTTTTTTTGTTGTTTAAGGATAAATTCATAATAACTCAATAATTTGCGATATTTAATAACTCAATAATTTGCGACATTTTATATCTAGCTCTTAATAACACATCTTCTAACACTATAGCTTGTTCTCGTGTCCGCAAATCTTGTCCGAGACGCTGTAGACATGGGGTTATTAGAAAGAAGAAACACGGTTGTCAAATCGGTTGTAGATGTCGACCATGTAGCCCAGCACAATGTCCACGTACATGCCACTGGGGACGTATCAAGAAATACAGACGAAAATGTCGAGTGAGCTGCAAATGTAAACCATGCAGGCCAGCTCGCTGTCCAATATTCTGTCCATTTGGAAAGATTAAAAAACGCAGACATGGCTGTCTCAGACGATGTAGCTGTAAACGTAAGCTTGAAATTTAATGAGGATTGAACTGCATTATGTAATATACTCATGCCTAGTTTTTCTATTTTAGCTTGTCACCGAGACAGTTGTCCAAGACATTGTCCACATGGTGTTAAGAAAATATTCAAATTCAAGTGCCTCGTCCGATGTAGATGCAAAGGTAAGAAATCGTTCAGTTGAGGACACGTTTTACGTAGAAATATGTCACTAACAGAATTTCATATGGTATATTGTTAGAATGTAAACCAGCCGTTTGTCCGAGAAGATGCAGATATGGTAAAATCAAACGGTACAGACGCCACTGTCGAATCAGCTGTAAATGTAGAACATGTAGAATGGCAAGATGTCCATCACGACGGGCTTGTGGTTACCGTGGATTCATTAAGAAATACAACAAACATGGATGTCGTAAAATCTGTAGATGCAAACGTAATAACACTGAAAATAGCAAATTGTTAAATACCACGGTTAAAACGATGACTTAACAATCTCTATCAAATTACAGCATGCCGACCAGCTCCTTGTCCACGCCGATGCTACTGGGGACGTATTAAGAAATACAGACACAGATGTCGCTTCAGTTGTAAATGTAGACCATGTAGACCAGCAATATGTCCAAGAGGATGCAATTGGGGCAAGATAAAGAAATACAGACACGGTTGTTTGAGAAGGTGTCGTTGCAAACGTACGTAAACTACAGACTAAGAAAATAGGCCATAAAAATTAAAAGTAGTTAACATTTTCTCAACTGAGAGTAATTTTTTGAAAAAGGTGATTTTAACACAGGCGTATCTGCCGTTAGCAGTTACTATTGTTATGAAGAAGTTAGTTCTTACTCTCAATCATACGTCATTCCGTGTTACTTGATTACTAATTGATTCTTATTCCACAGCATGTAGATCAGCCCACTGTCCAAGTCGATGCAGATATGGCAAGATTATGAAATACAAACACAAATGTCGCGTTAGCTGCAAATGTAGGCCATGTAGAATGGCAAGGTGTCCATCTAAAAGAGCTTGTGGATACCGTGGATACATCAAGAAATACAACAGACATGGATGTCGAACTCGATGCAATTGTAAACGTGAGTACAGGTTTTTTTGCCATGGCATATTTACATATAACGTCGAACCATGTTTAAAATGGAAATGAAAATCAATTCGTCTAACTGGTCATATTTGATACATTACTTAGCATGTCGACCAGCTCGGTGCCCACGTCGTTGTCATTTTGGGAGAATAAAGAAATCTAGATATGGATGTCGATATAGCTGTAAATGCAAACGTAAGTTCTTGCTTTAGCGATGTGAAGATAGCGTTTTTTTAGAGGATAGATATGTGTGAAAAAAGTTAATCTTTACAGCTTGCAAACCAGTAAAATGTCCCAGAAAATGCCGATATGGCAAGATAAAGAAATACAGACATAAATGCCGTGCCAGATGTCGATGTAGACCTTGTAGAATGGCTAGATGTCCATCAAAACGAGTTTGTGGTTACCGCGGATACATCAAGAAATACAACAAACATGGTTGTCGTAGAAGCTGCAGATGCAAACGTAAATATAACATACTTCGATCTTCCATTTGTCTCATTGATATCATAAGTAACATACTTTAAAAAGTAGGCTTCTACAAATCCGTTTTTTTTCAGCATGTAGACCAGCTCGATGTCCTCGAAGTTGTCCATGGGGTTATAAGAAGAAATACAGATATAACTGCCGATATAGCTGTCGATGTAAACGTAAGTAGATTGGTGTTTTTGATCATACGAATATTGGCTGATTTTTTTAATTAAGCGGCTACCACAATTTCGTTAATCATTTCAGCATGTAGACCAGCACCCTGCCCACGCCGCTGCCACTTGGGACGTATAAAGAAATACAGACACAAGTGTCGAGTGAGCTGTAGATGCAAGCCATGCAGACCTGCTCGCTGTCCGCAACGTTGCCGCTGGGGTAAAATCAAAGTTAGGAAACACGGTTGCCTGAGATCATGTCGTTGTAAACCTTGCAAACCTGTTCGTTGTCCAAGAAGATGTAGGTACGGCAAAATTAAACGATACAGACATCGTTGTCGAGTGGGCTGTCGATGTAGACCATGTAAACGGGCCCGTTGTCCACCGAGGTCAGTTTGTCATTGGGGATATAAGAAGAGATACAACAAACATGGCTGTCGAACTAGCTGCAGATGCAAACGTGAGTTACATGAAATACCAAATTTCGTTAACTTGCATAAAGGTCATCAATAGCTATAGTTGCGTTATCCATTTCCTTCTTTTATAGCATGCACGCCAGCTCCATGTCCACGAAGATGTTACTGGGGTCTTAAAAAGAAATATAGACATAGATGTCGCGTCGGTTGCAAATGTAAACCATGTCGACCAGCTCCCTGTCCGAAATTCTGTCCTTGGGGACGAATTAAGAAATACAGACACAAATGTCGTAGAAGTTGCCGATGCAAACGTAAGATACTATCTTAGGAAATGATATTTTCGCTCTGCTTGTTAATTGTTCAGTTAAATATATATATATAGTATTCCAATTTTTGCCTAAAGCGATGAATTACTTCACAAAATGCAATTAAGATTTCTTTAGAAAAAATACATTCCGTTACAACTATTTAGCTTTCAACTACTCGTTAGGTTTTCCAATTATAAAATGTGTTGAATCGCTTCAAATATACAAAATTATTCACAAGAAAACAGAAAGTAAGATATTTGAACATTCATAAGTATGATAATTGTATTTTCGTTGTCCAAAAACTTGAATCCACTTGATCACATTATATATTTATCTAGCTTGTCGACCGGCCCGATGTCCTCGCCAATGCTGGCACGGATACATCAAAAGGCGTAAACACAATTGCATCGTCAGTTGCCGATGCAAACGTAAGTTTTTATTTAATTCGATCACAATCAACCATGTTAGGAATGTAACATCACTTTATTTCGGTTAAATTATGCACAGCTTGCAGACCAGCTCGTTGTCCACGATTCTGTCCGTGGGGACGTATTAAGAAATACAGACGAAGATGCCGTATCAGCTGTAAATGTAAACCATGCAGACCAGCTCGTTGTCCGAGATTTTGTCCATTCGGAAAGATCAGGAGACGAAAACACGGATGTCTCAGGAGCTGTACGTGTAAACCATGTAGACCAGCTAGTTGTCCACGACGTTGTCGTTACGGAAGGATCAAGAAATACAAATACAAATGTCGTATCAGCTGTCGATGTAGACGTAAGTGTCTCCGAATCGCATGAAGCTTGATCATTCATCAGAGAATACACGTAGAATTTTCATCTTGTAGCATGTAGTCCAGCTCCATGTCCACGCCGATGTCACTGGGGTAAGATAAAACGCTTCAACAAACACGGATGCCGCATCCACTGTATATGTAAACCTTGCCGACCTGCCAGATGTCCACGTAGATGCAGATATGGATACAACAAAGTTCGCCGATATGGATGTGTTCGACGATGTACATGCAGACGTACGTATTGTGTGGAAACCTTTTGAGTCCGGTCCGATTATGAACGTTATCATTGAAATATATATTTCCCTGGTTCAGGTCACCCATGTAAACAACCGAAGAAGGTCGGTCCATGTAAAGCACGCAAACCACGTTGGTATTACAATAGAATTGCTAAGAAATGTGTCAAATTCTACTGGGGAGGATGTAAAGCTAACGGTAACAACTTCAGATCATTGAGCGCCTGTCGCAAGAGATGTGTCCGTAAGTTTAGTTCTATCTTATTCCAACGAACGCTTACGATTAAGAAAAGTACATTGAATGCATTGAAAACAAAGTTTTGTTTGATACAGTGTACAATGTATTGTTTTTCTTATTCCAGCATGTAAACCAGCACATTGTCCAAGACGATGCAAGTATGGTAAGATCAAGAAATACAAACGAGGATGTCGCGTAGTTTGTAGATGCAGACCATGTCGACGAGCCCGTTGTCCATCAAAACGAACTTGTGGGTATCGTGGATTCATCATGAAATACAACAAACATGGATGCCGCAGAAGCTGCAGATGTAAACGTAAGTGATCTTTGCACGAGACAAAAGAAAACGCATTTGTATAGAAAATTTAATTGATTATACACTTGGTTATAGCTTGTAGACCGGCTCCTTGCCCACGTCACTGTTATTGGGGACGTATCAAGAAATACCGATACAGGTGTCGCTACAGTTGTAAATGTAGGCCATGCAGACCAGTAAAATGTCCACGCCGTTGCCACTGGGGAAAGATTAGGAAGTCCAAACACGGTTGCTTGAGACGCTGTACATGCAAACGTAAGGAATACCAATGTTACCGTCAGGATCGATAGATAACCTAAACGTTAATTATCTTATTTCGATTTTAAAACTTTTAGCTTGCAAACCTGCTAGGTGCCCGAAACGATGCAGATATGGTAAAATAAAAAAATATAGATATAAATGTAGAGTCCGATGCAGATGCAGACCATGCAGAAAGGCTAGATGCCCTCGACACTGTCATTGGAGCAAGATAAAGAAACATAACAAACATGGTTGCCGAACAAGCTGTAGATGTAAACGTGAGTTATTGACTGGGTCACGTAATTTTATATACAAGTACAATTACAGTTACAATTACAATTGATTAATCAATATATGAACATAATTCAACAATCTTCTTCACATTTCAAAGGATGTCCGTATCAGCGATGCCCGCGGTACTGTAAGCATGGTTTCATCAGAACGGTCAAACACAAATGTCAGATCCGATGCAGATGTCGACCATGTCACCCTGCCAAATGCCCAAAATTCTGTCCATGGGGCCGAATCAAGAAATACAAACACAAGTGCCGTGTAAGATGCAAATGCCAACCATGTAGACCAGCAAAATGCCCAAGATTCTGCCCATGGGGCCACATCAAATATCGCAAATATGGTTGCGTAAGAAGATGTAGATGTAAACGTTAGTATTCATGATTTATTGTCTATTTGTAATAAAACCTAATTGTAAAATCATGAAATGGATAAGCAAAACGAAATATCTTATTTTGGCATCTCCCTTCAATATTGTAAACTGTTACTACAAGACTCATCACCATATATTTTCAGCGTGCGATCCTGCACTATGTCCTGCAGTCTGTCGATATGGCTATGTCAAGAAGCGTCGATACAATTGTCGCGTATTATGCAAATGTAGAAGATGCAGAAAGGCACGGTGCCCACACAACTGTCACTGGGGAATTCGAAAGAAGTTTGATGAACATGGCTGCCGTATTCGTTGCAGATGCAAACGTAAACATCTAATACCCAGCCCTTAATACACAATCCAAAACTTGAATTAACGATAAAATCAATTGACCATTGGTTAATGCAATTATTTCAGCATGTCGACCAGCGAAATGTCCAAGAAATTGTCGCTATGGAAGAGTTAAAAGATACAGACACAAATGTCGCATTAGCTGTAGATGCAGAGGTGAATTACGATTTTTTTATACATATATACAGATACTTTCACTGGACAAAAGTAATATACGTCACTCAAACAGTTATTTTACATGACGTAAATGTAATATTACGTAGATGACTAAGCAAAAATAAAATATTGAATATTAATATGGTGATAGCATGATAGATATATCCATAACTTATCTAAATTCACACTTTTACCATCTAACTTGAGCATATCTTATATTCTTGCTAGTTCATCCGTGCAAGGCTCCAAAGAAGGTTGGTCCAGGCAAAGCTTCTATCAGGCGTTGGTATTATAATCGCGCTAAAAATATGTGTTACAAATTTTACTGGGGAGGAAAATATCCAAATGGCAACAACTTCAAGACTAGGAGAGCATGCATGAAGAAATGCTTTAGTAAGTTATTTTTATAAAACTGTGAATTAAAATCGATCGGAATGTTTTATATTGGATGTATGCCTACAATATCGTGACAAATTTATTTCAGAATGCAGACCTGCTCGTTGCCCAAAACGATGTAGATATGGCAAGATTAAGAAATACAAACACAAGTGTCGCTTCAGCTGTAGATGCAGACCTTGTAGAATGGCTAAATGCCCATCGAAACGAGCATGTGGTTACCGAGGATACATCAAGAAATACAATAAATATGGATGTCGTAGAAATTGTAGATGCAAACGTAAGATTTCGAGTTTCAAAATATATTTCTTTTTATCTTCGTCATTTATCCATCATTAATTTTGCATGAATGGATTTTATAATTAGCATGCAGACCAGCACCTTGTCCAAGACGATGTAAATATGGTAGAATCAAGAAATACAGATACAAATGTCGCTATAGCTGCAAATGTAGACCATGTAGAATTGCTAGATGTCCATCACGACGAGCTTGTGGATATCGTGGATATATCAAGAAATACAACAAACATGGCTGCCGCAAAAGCTGCCGATGCAAACGTAACTAATCACTTCGTCAGATACACGGTTTATAGACCTTTGCAAACATTGAAGTACTTTTTAAAAATTTTAGCATGCAAACCAGCACCATGCCCAAAACGTTGTTACTGGGGACGTATCAAGAAATATCGACACAAATGTCGGGTGAGCTGTAAATGTAAACCATGTAGACCAGCCAAATGTCCTAGATTCTGTCCGTTTGGTAAAATCAAGAAACGCAGACATGGTTGTGTTAGGAAATGCAGATGTCGACGTAAGTTTTACTTATTGTTATACTTACATTATCGACCGACATGGAAATGCACAAATATCAATGAAAAATAACTAAGCCAATGTATGATTCATTTCAGCATGTTCTCATGTCAGGAAGACATGTGCTCATATACGCTGTGCTTTCGGTATCAAAAAGATATTCAAACACGGTTGTCAGGTAGGTTGTAAATGTAAACCATGCAGCCCGGTACCTTGCCCACGTGGATGTCATTGGGGTAAGATAAAGAAGTACAGACTCAGATGTCGGGTAAGCTGCAAATGTAAACCATGCAAACCAGCTCGCTGTCCAAGACTCTGTAAATTTGGAAAGATCAAAAGACGAAGATATGGTTGTCTTCGAAGTTGTCGATGCAAGCGTAAGTTGATAATGGGTGTTTGCTGTATAAATGAAATGATTATTATAATATAATTTTTACTGATCTCACTCTTGTAATAGCATGTTCGGCTGTGCGTGTAAGATGTCCACGAGGTTGTCGTCATGGTGTGAAAAAATACTATCGATACAAATGCTTAGTGAGATGCCATTGCAAAGGTATATCAAAACTAACATTATGAATTTGAGGTTATTCTTTATGATTCTGAAATAAGAGGCGAATTTTTTGATCTGTCTAACAACGAAAAAATATACTTTTCCAGAATGTAAACCCGCTCCATGCCCACGCCGCTGTTACTGGGGACGTATCAAGAAATACAGACATAGATGTCGTGTAAGCTGTAAATGTAAACCATGCAAACCAGCTCGTTGTCCAAGATTCTGTCCATTTGGAAAGATCATGAGACGAAGACACGGTTGTCTCAGAAGCTGTCGATGCAAACGTAAGAGTTTCGAGTATTTTATAATGATAATTAATTCTGTGTTTAGCGATGACTCATGTGGATTTTAGGAATATATAGCGGTATATTTTATAGTATACCTGAAATGTATATATGCACTTTATTCTCTAGCCTGCAGTCCAGCAAGATGTCCCAGTCGATGTAGATATGGTAAAATTAAGAAATACAAACACAAGTGCCGTGTCAGCTGCAAATGTAGACCATGTAGAATGGCTAAATGTCCATCAAAACGTGCTTGTGGTTACCGCGGATACATCAAAAAATACAACAGACATGGATGTCGTAGAAGTTGTAGATGCAAACGTACGTCTACTAACTAGTAGTTATACCCATCACCCTAATACCCAATATTACCTGAAAAACCAAAAATGGTGCCACTCCTAAAGGTCGTAATCTTTTGAAATGGAAAATGTTTGCTCATGTAGTAAAATCTATAAATCGAATGTATAGAAATGCCATTGGAATTTCGGAGTAAATATTCCAAACCTTTTAAAATATTTTCAGCATGCAAACCAGCAAGCTGTCCAAGGTTTTGTCCATGGGGACGTATCAAGAAATACAGATACAGATGTCGCTACAGTTGCAAATGTAAACCATGTAGACCAGCTAAATGCCCTCGAAGATGTCCTTTCGGCCGTATTATAAAGAAAAGGCACAATTGCCGTATCAGATGTAGATGCCGACGTAAATATACCTTTCTTTTGAGTTATCATGAGTAGAATCATAGAGAGTTTGAAAGAAAATGAAATTTTATCAGCGAGTTATTCAATCTTAATTCCTGAAATTTCCTTCTTTGGCACAGCTTGCAAGCCAGCTCCATGTCCACGTCGCTGCTATTGGGGACGTATCAAGAAATACAAACACAGATGTCGCATAAGCTGCAAGTGTAAACCATGTAGACCAGCTCGATGTCCAAGACGATGTTACTGGGGCAAGATCAAGAAACACAGACACGGTTGTCTAAGAAGCTGTAAATGTAAACCTTGTAGTCCAGCCAAATGCCAACGAAAATGTAGATATGGCAGAATCAAGAAATACAAATACAAATGTCGTGTCAGCTGTAGATGCAGACCATGTCAACGAGCCAGATGTCCATCAAGACGAGCTTGTCGTGGACGAGGATACATCAAAAAGTTTAACAAATATGGCTGCCGTACCAGATGTCGATGCAAACGTAAATCTTCAGACAAATCCGATTACCATTTCCGATGATTGAGAAATTTTTTCTAAATATCACGCTTACTTTATATTCAATTTTATTTTTCAGCATGCAGACCCGCTCGATGTCCACGTCGCTGTCATTGGGGCAAGATTAAAAAGTATAAACGTGGTTGTCGTGTCAGTTGCAGTTGCAAACGTACGCATACATATACCTTATTATAATATGTAATATGTGGCACTTTGACGAAATTGACACGTTATATGGCGTTTATACCATTACCATATATTGTAGCATGTAAACCAGCACGATGTCCACGCCGATGTCATTGGGGCAAGATTATGAAATACAAACACAAATGTCTCAGAAAGTGTAGATGTAAATCTTGCCGACCAGCACCTTGTCCACGTCACTGCTCATTTGGTCGAATTAAGAAGTACCGATATGGGTGTCGCAGATCCTGCAAATGCAAACGTACGTTTATGAAATATATATCATAGCCATTAAGCTGTTCAAATAACATTTTTCAACGAATACACTGATAAGTGGTGTGAGTATAACATAAAGAAACCCAATATAATATTTTCAGCGTGTTCTCATGTGCGAGCTAAGTGTCCAAAACGGTGTCACTTTGGTTACAAGAAAAAGTACCATCATGGTTGCAGGGTTGGTTGCAAATGCAAACGTAAGTGCTTACTTCTGTCCACATTTTATCAATTTCGATAATAATTGACGTGAAACAAGGAACTTAGTTAAATTGAACATTTTCATTTAGCTTGTCGACCGATTAGATGTCCAAGAAATTGCCGATTTGGAAAGAAAAAGAAATTCTATCATGGATGTCTCTTCAAATGTAGATGCATATGTAAGTATCAATGTCACCTTCTAATGACACTGTTTCAGAAACTTCAGATATAACAAATGATTTCAGTAAGATTCCCATTACAGCTTGCAAACCAAAGAAATGTCCACGATTCTGTCCACACGGGTATATAAGAAGATATATTAAGAAATGTAGAACGACATGTCGTTGCAAACGTGAGTAGCTTTTTAATGAAACAGTGATGCAATATCTAAAATACAATCGCTTAACAAGGATGACCAATTTCAGCATGCAGTCCAGCGCCATGTCCTCGTCGATGCTACTGGGGACGCATCAAGAAATACAGACACAAATGCCGTGTGAGATGTAGATGTAAGCCATGCAGACCAGCTCGCTGTCCGAAATTCTGTCCATGGGGCAAAATTAAGAAACGACGACACGGATGTCTGAGAAACTGCAGATGCAAACGTAAAATATATATGATATATCAATAATAGATTTTTTAATATTATCTATTTGTTAAAACAAGAATATCGGTGTGAATAACTATTAGTAAAACACTGATTAATGAGAATTTTTGGCAATTTATAGCATGTCGCCCTGTCCGCTGTCCAAAACGTTGTCGATATGGACGAATTAAGAAGTACAGATACAAATGTCGTGTCAGATGCCGCTGTAGACGTAAGTCTTTGTGCAAAACTATTTCTTTGGATTTTTCACAAACCAATATTCTAGCAAAGAAACTTTTAATTACAGCGTGTAGCCCAGCTCCTTGTCCACGACGATGTCACTGGGGTATGAGTAAACGCCACAACAAACATGGATGCCGAACCCGATGTAGATGTAAACCATGTCGACCTGCAAGATGTCCGCGTAGATGCCGACATGGATACATCAAAAAGCGTAGACATGGATGCCTTCGCAAATGTAAATGCAAACGTAAGTTGATTGCTTAAGGCTGTTAGGGCCGCAAACATACTGTAGTTTGTTATTCATATAACTGCTAATGTATCATCAAACAGTTCGTGTTAAGTTGTTTTGTCGAATATATTAACATGTCTAGATTTTGATTGAATATAGAAAATATACAAATTTATTGATGAAATAGGTCATAAACAAAATAAACGAAGCTATATAGTCCTGTGATATAAATTGAACATTTGAATGGTTGTTTTTTCCATTTGCAAATGATCATTGTTACATTTATAAAATTTCAAAACACATTATTGGAAAAAGAAAACATTATTTATTTCAAACGCCTTGTGAATAAAGTAGCCAAACGGATTATGTGAAAAAAGGTTCTGAAATATGATCTTGCTAATCTTATATGGAAGAAATTGCTTTACAATTGCAGCATGTGGTCCTACTTCTTGTCCAAAACGATGCAGATATGGTAGAATTAAGAAATACAGACATAAATGCCGCGTCAGCTGCAAATGTAGACCATGTAGAATGGCTCGATGTCCATCAAGTCGAGCTTGTGGTTACCGAGGATACATCAAGAAATACAACAAACATGGATGTCGTAGAAGCTGCAAATGCAAACGTAAGTTGGTGATTAAAAAAAAATGCATGAATTTTATCGCAACGCTTCTGTTGAACAAAGATACTGTTGAAATCATTGTTTAGCCTGCAAACCAGCACGATGTCCACGACGCTGCTATTGGGGACGTATCAAGAAATACAGACACAGATGTCGCTTCAGTTGTAAATGTAGACCATGTAGATCAGCTAAGTGTCCACGACGCTGTCATTGGGGCAAGAACAAGAAATACAAACATGGTTGTCTCAGACGATGTAGCTGTAAACGTACGTAGTCTATTGTTTAAAATTTTCAATGACTTATATGCAACGAATATACTTTGATATTCCTCGTTAAATTATCATTATAGCTTGCAAACCAGCAAAGTGCCCAAGACGATGTAGATATGGAAGAATCAAGAAGTACAGACACAAATGTCGCGTCCGTTGCAGATGTAGACCCTGTAGAATGGCCAAATGTCCTTCAAAACGAGCATGTGGTTACCGTGGATACATAAAAAAATACAACAAACATGGATGTCGTAAAAGCTGTAGATGCAAACGTATGCTGTTTATATTCAAACTTGAAAGAAGCTTGATATATGCATTTTTATGTTGATTTCTGTTTCCATACTAGAAGTAAATCACTTTTTGTTTATCTAACATTTTTTAGCATGTCGCCCAGCACCATGCCCAAGACGCTGTCATTGGGGACTTAGGAAGAAGCATAGATATGGATGTCGCTATAGTTGTTTATGTAAACGTATGTACATTAATTAAATTATCTTTTATCATGTCGAGTCTTTTTCTCAATACTCATAAATTTTACTTTTTCATACAGCTTGTAGACCAGCACCATGTCCACGCCGATGTCATTGGGGCAAGATAAGGAAATACAGACACAAATGTCGCGTTCGCTGTGAATGTAAACCATGTAGACCAGTTCGATGTCCCAGATTCTGTCCATGGGGTATGGTAAAGAGACGAAGATATAGATGTCTAAGAAGCTGTAAATGCAAACGTAAGATCTTCTCTATAGGAGAGAGTTTTAACAACTCTGTTACCCTATAAGTCATTCATCGCATTTTACTTTGCAGCTTGCAAACCAGCTAGTTGTCCGAAACGATGTAGATTCGGCAAAATTAAGAAATATAAGTACAAGTGCCGCGTTAGCTGCAGATGTAGACCATGTAAAATGGCTAGGTGTCCATCTAAACGAGCTTGCGGATATCGCGGATACATCAAGAAATACAACAAACATGGATGCCGTAGAAGTTGCAAATGCAAACGTAATTTACCATGCAATATTTTATCCTATCTTTATAAGTATTTTTGCTGAAATACTAACATTTATATAATAAAATAAGTTGTATTCATTTTATCGATACGTGATTCAACAATTATAATAAACTAACTCACTTTTTCCATTTAACTTTAGCGTGCCGTCCAGCACGCTGTCCACGATTCTGTCCATGGGGACGTGTTAAGAAATACAGACACAGATGTCGCGTGAGCTGTAGATGTAAACGTAAGTATAACAGGGAGAGTTTGAGTTCATGTAATCTTGTAGTATTCAAGTGATTACTCCAAGATGTTAAACTGTAGGGAAAAAATCTAAGAACATTTTTTAGATATTAATTTTCTTAATAGCATGTAAACCGGCTCGTTGTCCCCGTGTATGCCACTGGGGTATGCGAAAGAAACACAGACACAACTGTCGTGTCAGATGTCGATGCAGACCATGTAGACCAGTTCGATGTCCTCGTCGTTGTCCATGGGGAAGAATCAAGAAACGAAGACATGGATGCTTGAGAGTCTGCAAATGCAAACGTAATTATTTTGATTGTTCTGTTGTTGAAACAATTTCTTAAGCTACGTCTAAGCGAGGATGAAGAAGTCGGCTTTACGAGTCCACCTTTGAAAAATGCGTTCAGCAAAAAACCTGCTCTGTCATTGCTCATTAACAAGTGTTATAGCATTATTTTTGCACTCTCTGAAGAATTAGGCTAGTATATGATTTAATGATTGAAGATCTAATTGAAAGAAATAATCAGTGATATTAAGCATGCAAACCTTTTCTAAAATGGTGCTGTTATTCTAGATTTGAAATACAAACACCGTATGAATATCGTAACCTTATATTTTACTACATCTATATTTCTTCTATAATTCTCCAGCATGCAAACCGGCTCGTTGTCCAAAACGTTGCAAATATGGTAAGATTAAGAAATATAAGCATCAGTGCCGCGTTAGCTGCAAATGTAGACCATGTAGAATATCTAGATGTCCATCAAGAAGAGCTTGTGGTTACCGTGGATACATCAAGAAATACAACAAACATGGTTGCCGTAGAAGCTGTAAATGCAAACGTACGTCAATATTATAGTACTATTATTATTATAGTACACATTATTGAAATCTCAAAATAACTGAAATCTCTAAAGTCATGTATATATAACTTGTCATCTTCAGCGTGTCGACCATCTTCTTGTCCAAGATTCTGTCCATGGGGACGCATTAAGAAGTATAAACATAAATGTCGTGTAAGCTGTAAGTGTAAACCATGTCGACGAGCTAGATGTCCAAGATTCTGTCCGTTTGGAAAGATCAAAAGACGCAAACACGGTTGTCTCAGGAGTTGTAAATGTCGACGTAAGTCAATCTTCATAGTGCTCATATAGTTCACATATAAAAAAATAATAGATTTTATATCGGACGCGATCACAGTTCAGAGACTGTTATTTTAGTAGTTGGATTTTACTATGCCGAGGGGCAATTTTGACGGTGTTTTTGATGAACCTAATAGCGGTAGCAGCAATTAGTTTGAAAATGGTGTATCAGGAACATAATCTTTTGGTATTGCGATTGAGGAGAATCTATATATCAATCTAGCCTTAGAGTTTTATGGTTATCAGAAGTGTATTTTATTTTGAGGAAATGTAATATCTTTTAAGCTTGTTCACACGTTCGAAAATCATGCCCACGTCGATGTAGCCATGGCGTCATAAGAAAGAAGAAACACGGATGCCAGATCGGATGTAGATGCCGACCTTGCAGACCAGCACCTTGCCCACGACGCTGCCACTCGGGTCGTATCAAGAAATACAGACGTAAATGTCGCGTGAGCTGCAAATGTAAACCCTGTAGACCAGCTCGTTGTCCCAGATTCTGTCCATTTGGAAAGATCAAGAGACGAAGACATGGTTGTCTCAAAAGTTGTAAATGCAAACGTGAGTTACTTCATTTATAATTTTTCATTTTCCAAATGATTTGATTTTATTCTCTACTATAATTCTTCATTATAGCATGTAAAGCAGCACCATGTCCACGTCGCTGTCACTGGGGACGTATAAAGAAATATAGGCACAGATGTCGAGTGAGATGCATATGTAAACCATGTAAACCATCTCGCTGTCCACGATTCTGTCCATGGGGACGCAATAAGAAATACAAACATAATTGCCGTGTCAGATGCAAATGTAAACGTAAGTTTGGAGAACAAAAATCTACCTTATGTAAGCTGCAGGATTTACATTAACTGTATAATTTGAAATGATATTCTCTCTTTGTGGTTCTAGCCTGCCGTCCAGCCAAATGTCCAAAACGATGCAGATATGGGCGCAAAAAGAAATACAGACACAGTTGTCGCGTTAGCTGTCGTTGTAGAGGTAAAGCAATAAATTGAATAGAGTTGAGAATTTCATTCAAATTAAGTGTAGCCGAGCTAACCTTTTCTCTGTTTCTCATGGTTGCAGTACACACATGCAAACAGCCCAAGAAAGTTGGACTTGGCAAAGCCCGTATTCCTCGTTGGTTTTATGATCGTGTATCAAAACGCTGTCGAAAATTCTATTGGGGTGGCATCGGAGCAAACGGAAATAACTTCAAGACTAGAAAATCATGTCGCAAAGCGTGTGTTCGTAAGTAATACATAGAACTTGCAAACAGCAATTACATGCCAATATTCATGTCAGATAATACACAACAATATATTTCATTTTCAGCATGCAGACCAGCTAAATGTCCACGATTCTGCCCATGGGGACGAATCAAGAAATACCGACGTGGATGTCGCATCAGCTGTCGCTGTAAACCATGTAAACCAGCTCGATGCCCACGACGATGTTACTGGGGTAAGATTAAGAAATTCAAACATGGATGTCTCCGACAATGCAGATGTAAACGTAAGTTATTGCTTTTTATTACGTGTCGTTCGGAATGAATTTACAAGTAAAACATTGGACCTAATTTGACGATATTTCTCTTTGACAATATAGCATGTAGACCAGCTCCATGTCCACGACGCTGTCACTGGGGTCATGTCAAGAAATACAGAAATAGATGTCGTGTCAGGTGCAAATGCAAACCATGTAAACCAGCTAGGTGCCCACACCGATGTAATTGGGGCAAGATCAAGAAACGCAGACATGGCTGTCTAAGAAGCTGCCGATGTAAACGTAGGTTTTTCATGCCGCAATGTTCTTTTCCAACCTGAATACGTTTTATTGTCAAAATGTTTTCTCAATACCTTTTTTTATATTTCCCATGTTCATTAGCATGTAAACGAGCCAAGTGCCCTCGTTCCTGTCGTCATGGCCAAATCAAAAAGCACAAGCATGGATGTCGAGTCAAGTGTAGGTGTCGTCCATGCCACCCAGCACCATGTCGACCAAGAACATGCCGTCATGGCTGGCTTAAGAAATACAATAAACATGGTTGTCGCATACGTTGTAGATGTAAACGTAAGTCCCTGATAGGTCTTACATAAGTGACTGTTTGAATTCATCGAAATCAATAAACGTGGCTATTTTTCTTTAGATCGTGGATGTATTAATGTTCCTTGCCCAAGAAGATGTTTCTGGGGTAAGATCAAGAAATATCGAGGAGGATGTCGATATATCTGCAAATGCAAAGGTAGGTACAATTTGATAAAAGGATTAGCTCACACAAGAGAAATCTGGCTGCCATTGAATTCTTTCTCTTTTAGGGTGTAGACCAGTTCCCTGCCCACGTAACTGTCGATTCGGTCGCATTACAAAGCACAAGTATAATTGTCGCATACGATGTGGATGCAAACGTAAGTAAAGTATTGATAATCAATTCTTTTTAAATTTTAAGCAAAATACTTAACTTTAAACTCTACTAAGTTAATCTATATTTTAGCATGTAAAACCGCTCGCTGTCCGAAACGATGCAGATATGGCAGAATAAAGAAATATAAGCATAAATGCCGCGTTGGCTGCAGATGTAGACCGTGCAGAATGGCTAGATGTCCGTCAAGACGAGCTTGTGGATATCGTGGATTTATCAAGAAATACAACAAGCATGGTTGCCGTCGAAGCTGTCGTTGTAAACGTTAGTATACCTCATTAAATGAGTTTGATCTATTACGTGATTCAAAATCATCATTTTATCAAACATGTGGCTGCTTTTACATTAGCTTGCAGACCCACCAGCTGTCCACGACGATGTAAGTATGGTAAGATAAAGAAATACAAGCACAAATGCCGCGTCAGCTGCAGATGTAGACCATGTAGAATGGCTAAATGTCCATCTAAACGAACTTGTGGATATCGAGGATACATCAAGAAATACAACAAACACGGATGCCGCAATAAGTGTAAATGCAAAGGTAAGTGATATTTATTGCTTTAAAAATTGCTTAAACGAAGATTACCGGTACTTAGACAGGATCATCATTTCAGCATGTAAACCATCTCGATGTCCACGTCGCTGCTACTGGGGTCGTATCAAGAAATACAGATACAGATGTCGCTACAGCTGTAAATGTAAACCTTGTAGACCAGCTAAATGTCCTCGACGTTGTCACTGGGGCCTGATAAAAAAACGAAAGCATGGATGCATAAGAAGTTGTAAATGCATACGTAAGTCTTGTGATAGACTTAACATACGCTATGTAGGCTATTGAAGGGTATATGCTCGGAACATTTATAATTTTCATCTTTCAGCCTGTCGCCCCGCTTCATGTCCTCGATTCTGTCCTCATGGATACGTAAAACGCCGTCGTCATGGATGTTTGAGACATTGTAGATGTAAACGTAAGTGTGAATCTGAATTCTGCTTTGCTTAGATTGATTTTTTTGAAAAATATAATTTGCACCCGTCCATTAAATTTCAGCATGTAGACCAGCACCATGCCCACGTCGCTGTCACTGGGGACGTATCAAGAAATACAGACATAAATGCCGTGTGAGATGTAAATGTAGACCGTGCAGACCAGCTCGATGTCCAAAGTTCTGTCCATTTGGAAAGCTCAAGAAACGAAGATATGGCTGTCTCCGAAGCTGTAGATGTAAACGTAGGTGTTCACATATTTTGTAGGACAAATGAACATACAAGATGTACAAAAAATATTAATATTTTGCTTATATGAAAATTATAGCATGTAGACCGGCTAATTGTCCAAGAAAGTGTCTGTGGGGTAAACGTAAAAAGTACCGGCACAACTGTAGAGTTCACTGTAGTTGTAAACGTATGTATATTCACTTTAGATCTGTCTCATCTAGAAAAAGATATAAATCGATTATTTGTCCAGTATTCTTATTTGAATTGGATATATATTCATATAATATCTAGCGTGTAGACCGGCACCTTGTCCACGACAATGCCATTGGGGATTCAAGAAAAAGTACAGACGTAACTGCCGTATCAGATGCAGATGTGCAGGTAAATAGCATGATAACAACTTCGGCTATTTTGTCTTATTTCTGTATTAAAACATCTTCCGTATATGAATTTTTTTAAAGCTTGTCGACCAGCCCGCTGTCCACGAAATTGCAAACATGGAAAAGTTAAGAAATATCGATATAAATGTCGCATCAGTTGCAGATGTAGAGGTATGTAAAAATATTTTGCAAGTAACATGGGAAGAAAATGTTTCGAATGTTTCTTTTTTGTAATCTTTTTAACTGCAGTTCACCCATGTAAAGCACCTAGAAAAGTTGGCCCGGGCAAAGCCTCTATTAAGCGTTGGTACTACAATCGCAACAAGAACATATGCTACAAATTCTACTGGGGTGGAAAATATCCAAATGGCAACAATTTTAAGAGCAAGAGGGCCTGCATGAAGAAGTGCTATAGTAAGTAGTTTAATATATATAATAATTAATTATTTGGCTATAAAATAGCCGCTTTTCATGAGCTTTAAACTTTTCTTATAGAATGTACACCAGTTAGGTGTCCAAAACGATGTAGATACGGTCGAATCAAGAAGTACAGACATAAGTGCCGTGTCAGCTGCAAATGTAGACCATGCAGAATGGCTAGATGCCCATCGAAACGAGCTTGTGGTTATCGCGGATACATCAAGAAATACAACAAACATGGATGTCGCAGTAGCTGTAGATGCAAACGTAAGAAATGATATTTTGAGTTTATTCAATTTTAATCACTTGAGTAAATCGTGCCAAATAATCAGATGAATTCACATGCCTCTAAATTCTAGGATGCAGACCTGCACCATGCCCACGACACTGTCACTGGGGACGTATCAAGAAATACAGATACAGATGTCGCTACAGTTGTAAATGTAAACCATGTCGATCAGCTAAGTGTCCACGACGATGTCCATGGGGTAAGGTTAGGAAATACAAACGTGGCTGTTTGAGACGATGTAGTTGTAAACGTAAGATTTTTTCCTCTATATTCATCTGATTTTATGCTCAAATATGCGTAGTGTGAAATTGCTATAAACATCACTTTTATATGTAGCATGTCGACCAGCACCATGCCCTCGCCGCTGTCACTGGAGACGTATCAAGAAATACCGGCACAAATGTCGTGTGAGCTGCAGATGTAAACCTTGTAGACCAGCTCGTTGTCCAAAACGATGTCACTGGGGCAAGATCGAGAAACGACGTCACGGTTGTCTTAGAAGTTGCCAATGTAAACGTAAGGAATAATGAAAACTTTTTATTAAACACTTTTGCACTATCAAAATTGTCTATCATCTATCTAAGGCCGAAAAAGATACCTTGTTTCTCATCATTACCACTCAAGCATGAGGGCGGACGGTTTGTATTTCTATTTACTCTATGAATAAGTTGAAATAAAAATTATATATGAGGCTAATTTTGGCCACGAAGGTGGTTAATTTTTATTTTCATTTAACTTCTCTTTAGTAAAAACGAAATAAAAATTGATTATCTTGATCGCTTGCTGCCACTCCCTCCTGAACGTGCAATACTGTATGTATGCACTGTGCACTCACGAGCAAAGATTTAAACGTTTAGCAATACAGGCACAGAGCAAGGGGCTGCGTAAGGGACGTACGCGCCTCCTATTCTCGCAGAAAAGTTTTAAAAACTTATTTTACAAAAAGAGGCTATTGAAAGGCAGTTGAAATAACTTTATAAGCATATTATGCTGTCTCAAATTCCCACAGTCTGCTACGGCTCTTGATAATTGATTTAGTAAACATCAGATACTTCAGTGCCAAAATATGCCCCCCCATTTCAAAACCTCTGGACCCGTACATTCAATCTACGCATTTTGAGATTTAGAAAATACAATTAAAAATTCAAATGTAGAATTTAGACGCAGGGGTGGATTTTATTCATAATAAACTTTTTAGGTAGAATATGTATTTACGATTATCGTAATTTCAAAATGGAAGCCGGCGGTTATGAGATATAAGGTACTTTTTTGCCTAAGCCCTTTCAAGTAGATTAACACCACTTTTAAATCCCCCATATCGATAATTGTACTAAAGAAAAAAGGACATAAATTTTGTAAGACGTACATTGGATTATCATTATATATCATCTCAGCATGCCGACCAGCACCTTGCCCACGACACTGTCACTGGGGACGTATCAAGAAATACCGGCACAAATGTCGTGTAAGCTGCAGATGTAAACCATGCAGACCAGCTCGTTGTCCAAGACGCTGTCACTGGGGCAAGATCAAGAAACGCAGATATGGATGTCTCCGACGCTGCAGTTGCAAACGTAATTTTGAAACAAATGGTTCTAATTTTAGGCTATGTACATGTTATGCTATAATTAGATATTATCTTCCGTGTTTTCAGCTTGTAAACCAGCTTCTTGTCCAAGTCGATGCAGATATGGCAGAATAAAGAAATACAGACATAAGTGCCGAGTTAGCTGTAGATGTCGACCATGTAGAATGGCAAAGTGTCCATCTAAGCGTGATTGTGGTTACCGCGGATACATCAAGAAATACAACAGACATGGCTGCCGAAGAAGTTGCAGATGCAAGCGTTAGTAACTCACTCGCCAAAACTATTCCTCAAAAATTTTGTTGTTTCTTCTTTATAATAATGTTATTTCCTTGCGTAGCATGCCGTCCAGCTCGATGTCCAAGACGCTGCCAGTGGGGACGTATTAAGAAATACAGATATAAATGCCGCTATAGCTGCAGATGTAAACGTAAGGGTTTGGACATTTCTGTGATTAAAGATATTTAATGGTTTTGAATGAATGTAACAATATTGAATCAATTCATGTTTAGCTTGTAAGCCATCCCCATGTCCACGACGTTGTTACTGGGGACGTATCAAGAAATATCGACACAAATGTCGCGTGAACTGCAAATGTAAACCATGTAGACCAGCTCGATGTCCAAGATTCTGTCCATTCGGAAAAATCAGAAAACGCAGACATGGCTGTCTAAGAAGCTGTAAATGTAAACCATGCAAACCAGCCCGATGTCCAAGACGCTGTAAATATGGCCGAATCAAGAAATTCAGATACAAATGCCGAGTCAGATGCAGATGTAGACGTAAGTTCAACGAAGTCAAATAGTGACGATTTTGAATGATCAGAATTCGAATATAAAATCTCAATTGCTATTTTATTGAATAATGAGGATTATTTGTTCACAGCATGTAGTCCAGCCCCATGTCCACGCCGTTGTCACTGGGGAAAGATTAAACGCTACAACAAATACGGATGCCGCACTCGCTGTAAATGTAAACCTTGCCAATCTGCCAGATGTCCACGACGTTGTCACTGGGGCAAGATCAAAAAGTACAAACATGGTTGTCTCCGAAAATGTAGATGTAAACGTACGTTTCTAGCATTGATTCATTCTAGTAAAAGGTTTTCTAAATAAAATATCATATAAGCATCAAATAACAACATAGCAACCGTAGCTGTAAAGTTATAACGTCCTCTAATTTAGCATGCAAGCCAGCTCGATGTCCCAAACGATGCAGATACGGAAAAATAAGAAAATATAGGCACAAATGCCGCGTCAGCTGTAGGTGTAGACCATGTAGAATGGCTAAGTGTCCGTCACGACGAGCTTGTGGTTACAGGGGATTCATCAAGAAATACAACCAACATGGATGTCTTAGAATTTGCAGATGTAAACGTAAGAATTTCGGTATAGTGTGTCTTTGATTTAATGCATTTGTAAATTTTGAATAAATGTACCTCATGGTATGCATTGTAGCATGCCGACCAGCTCCTTGCCCACGACGCTGCTACTGGGGACGTATCAAGAAATACAGACACAGGTGTCGCTTCAGCTGTAAATGTAGACCATGTAGACCAGTTAAGTGTCCTCGAAGATGTTACTGGGGTAAAATCAAAAAGTACAAACATGGCTGCCTCAGACGATGTACTTGCAAACGTAAGAAATCTAATTTCTTTCACTTTTTGTTCTTAAAACAGACCATTTTCTTGACTTGTTACAAACTTTACATGACATTTTGACAGCTTGTAAACCGGTTAGATGCCCAAGACGATGCAGATATGGTAAAATTAAAAAGTACAAGCACAAGTGCCGTGTTAGCTGCAAATGTAGACCATGTAGAATGGCTAAATGTCCATCAAAACGAGCTTGTGGATACCGTGGATACATCAAGAAATACAACAAACATGGATGTCGCAGAAGTTGCCGATGCAAACGTAAGTTTTGCCGATTCATAAAAAAGTGTTTAACTTTAGATGTCTGTCTAAATAGGATTTCACTTTGGACATCTTATAGCGTGTAAACGGGCTCGCTGTCCGAAGTTCTGTCCACATGGTTACTTGAAGAAACATAAATATGGTTGCCGCGTGAGGTGTAAATGCAAACGTAAGCAATACTAATTTGTCAAAATTGTCGATATCCATTCAATAATTCATAACTGATTTTTATTTTTCCTCGTCAGCATGTCGTCCAGCACCGTGCCCACGACGCTGCCACTGGGGACGTATCAAGAAATTCCGACACAAATGTCGTGTCAGATGCAAGTGCAAATCATGTAGACCTGCTAGATGTCCTCGGCGTCGATGCTGGTGGGGCGTTAAGAAGGTATACAAACATGGCTGCTTGAGAATATGTAAATGCAAACGTAAGTTACTTGGACGATTGATATGTGAAGACTCATAGTACCTAGTCATGATAGTAATCAAATTATTGACGATGTCTAAATCTCTCTTCAGCTTGCAAACGGGATTCGTGTCCACGATTCTGCCCTCATGGTTTTAAAAAGATCATCAAACACGGTTGCCGTGTTAGGTGCCGATGCAAAGGTAAGTTAAATTTAATCTATGATATGATTCACACAACACATTGCATTAATGATACTAATTTCGTGTTGTGACATCATCTCCAGAATGTAACCCGGCGTCCTGCCCACGAAAATGCCCACATGGTTACAAAAAGAAATACAGACATCATTGCAGAATCAGCTGCAGATGTAAAGGTAATGTGCATATCTTTAGTTTTTAAATTTACTTTAAACCCCCTATTACATCAACAGGTCAACTTGCCAGGAAAATAACCAAGTCAGCAAAATGTGCAATTTATCAGAGGGATCGGATTCGAGAAAGAATAGCTGTTCATTCATGCTAGTCATTACGACTGAAATAGTTGTATTCATTAAATTCTATAGAATATCGAATATTCTATCTATTTCATTTGTCAACAAAACTGTCCACACAGCCGTACATAACCCCTCACGCAATGCTTTGAATTGAGTAATTTACCGGGCTCGCAAGGTAATAAAGGATTTAAATTACATGCGAGTTGTTAGACAATATTGATACTTTTGCTTGTTGCCAGATTATATGATTATAATGTTTGCACCAATTCTATTTATGCAGTTTGCAAGAAAGCTAGATGTCCACCGAGATCATTGTGCAGATGGGGATACAAGACCAAATACAGACGCAAATGCCGAATCTCATGTAGATGTAGATGTAAGTGATGTTACGTAAACATTTCAAATAGATGTGTTATATTTAGATCAACAATATGTCCTGACTTTGGTTACTTATATTACCATAACCTATAGTACCGACATGTAAGCAGCCAAAGAAAATAGGTCCATGCAAAGCACGTAAACCACGTTGGTATTACAATCGATTTGCAAAGAAGTGTGTCAAATTCTACTGGGGTGGATGTCAAGCCAATGGCAACAACTTCAAATCACGCAGAGCCTGTCACAAGAAGTGCATACGTAAGTTCTTTTCTAAGTAGAAATAATATAAGCTCATTTTACTTCATGAGTATACTTAAAATTAAAATACAAACTGTGTAAGCAACTGATACAACCTGCATAAATAAACAACTATCTTGTATCTAATCGACACCTTTTATTCAAAATTTCCACAAAAGCATGCAGACCTGCTCGTTGTCCAAGAGATTGTCATTGGGGACGAGTAAAGAAATACAGACGTGGATGCCGCGTTTCCTGTAGGTGCAAACCATGTAGACCAGCCAAATGTCCAAGATTCTGTCCATTCGGCAAAATCAAGAAACGTAGACATGGCTGTGTCAGACGATGCCGTTGTAAACGTAAGTTGATATTTCTATCCTAGGATAGGCATGAACGATATAGATTGGATAAACTTTTCTATCCTCAATGTGCATTGATCTGATGGTAAGGAGGAAATAAGACATTTTCTTGTTAGGTAGTGAAATCAAATTTTTATGCTTTATAAAATCCATTAGTTACCTTTTTATCTAAGTTCTCCAAAACATCGGGTGATCCCGACAATGACTTTTTGATTTTCTAATTTTAGCGTGTAAACCAGCAAGATGTCCAAGATCTTGTCACTGGGGACGCATCAAGAAGTACAGGCACAAATGCCGTGTCAGCTGTCGATGTAAACCATGTAGACCAGCTCGATGTCCAAGATTCTGTCCATGGGGCAAGATTAAGAGACATAGATACGGATGTCTTCGAAAATGTAAATGTAAACCATGTAAACCAGCTCGTTGTCCACGAAACTGTCACTTTGGAAAGATTAAGAAGCGCAAGTATGGATGCCTCAGAAGCTGCAAATGTCGACGTACGTATCTATTTAAGCATTTAATCTGATATCTTATTTTACCATATAATGTCATAATTGTGGCTTTTTATATTTTCAAAGCTTGTTCGCATGTTCGTAAGTCATGTCCACGTCGCTGTCGACATGGTGTAATTCGAAAACGAAGACATGGTTGCCAGCTCGGATGTAGATGTCGACCATGTAAAACCGCACCATGTCCACGTCACTGTCACTGGGGACGTATCAAGAAATACAGACACAAATGTCGTGTGAGATGTAAATGTAAACCATGCAGACCAGCTCGCTGTCCAAGATTCTGTCCATTTGGAAAGATCAGAAAGCGCAGACATGGATGCTTAAGAAGCTGCAGATGTAAACCTTGCAGACGAGCTCCGTGTCCATCACGATGCGTTTTTGGAAGAATACAAAAATATAGATATAAATGTCGCGTTAGTTGCAGATGCAAAAGTATGTATGTCCGACCTAATTCACGCTTGTTTCAGTTATATAAATGATTCTAACGTAACAAAAATTAAATTTATTTTTATCTGAAGAGTGTTCATCGGTAAGAAAATCTTGCCCAAGACGATGTCGATATGGTTTTATCAAAAAGTTCAAGCATAAATGCCAGGTTGGCTGCCGATGCAGGCCATGTAGAATGGCTAAATGTCCATCACGACGAGCTTGTGGTTATCGCGGATATGTTAAGAAATACAACCGACATGGATGCCGTAGAAGTTGCAGATGTAAACGTGAGTGTTTGAAATGTAGAGAAACTAACGTAATCTGAGTATTTTGAGGTATCATTACCTCTGCTCATAGTAATGATAATCCTCGTGAAAATAGTTCACATGAAATAATGAATCGTTCTACTACAATGTGATCATGATAGTTCTAATTCCAATGTGCATTTATGATATTCAGCTGTCCTAAAGATTAATTATTTCATATTTCATCGAATATAGAATAAACAAAACTCAACATCTTTTTATGTTTCTGATACGTAATAAAATCAATTATTGTGTAACGTAATTCATTTACAATCCGTAGCATGTCGACCAGCTCCTTGTCCTCGCCGATGTCACTGGGGACTTATCAAGAAATATAAACACAGATGCCGCGTCAGTTGTAAATGCAAACCTTGCAGTCCAGTCCGTTGCCCACGTAGATGCCATTGGGGCAAAATTAAGAAATACCGATATGGTTGTTTGAAACATTGCAGATGCGAACGTAAGCTTGAACAAATTCATAATTATTTGATTGAACGGTAACAACCTGTTTATCTTACGAATGTTTCAACGTCAATAATGTAGACGGTATATGAGAGAAACCAAGTTGACACAGATATTATATGTTTTATTTAAATATGTTCTCCAATATTACAGCATGCAGCCCTGCCTCTTGTCCACAACGATGCAGATATGGTAGGATTAAGAAATACAGACATAAGTGCCGCGTTAGCTGCAAATGTAGACCATGTAGAATGGCTAAATGTCCATCAAGCCGAGCTTGTGGTTACCGTGGATACATCAAGAAATACAACAAACATGGATGCCGCAGAAGCTGTCGATGCAAACGTACGTTAGATATTTTAAGATGTAAATTTCTGATTTTCCTCAATAACCAACTGTTGTTTTCCACATTTTAACTAAATGCAGCATGCAGACCGGCTCGATGTCCAAAACGATGTGGATATGGAAAGATTAAGAAATATAAACACAAATGCCGAAACAGCTGCAGATGTAGACCATGTAGAATGGCAAGGTGTCCATCTAAACGAGCCTGTGGGTACCGTGGATATATCAAGAAATACAACAGACATGGGTGTCGCAGAAGCTGCCGATGCAAACGTTAGTTTTGACGATTTATTACATTTACTTATAAAATTTTACTGTCAAATTTTCTCTACATATGATTTGACTTTGAGACGTGAATAATAGTACGTGAATACTAGTAATTCTTTATAAACTAATTATAACTTGTAATGATTATTATATTGTAAACAATATTTATCGTATAAGCATGCCGACCAGCTCGATGTCCACGACGCTGTCAGTGGGGACGTATCAAGAAATACCGGTACAGATGTCGCTATAGCTGCAAATGTAAACGTAAGTATCTTGAAATGTCTGTGAATGATAACCTGTCATCAGTTTATGAATGTTTGAAATAAAATCAATGATAATATTAGCATGCAAGCCAGCTCCATGTCCACGACGCTGCTATTGGGGACGTATCAAGAAATACAGACACCGATGTCGCGTAAGCTGCAAATGCAAACCATGTAGGCCAGCTCGATGTCCAAGGCGATGTCACTGGGGCAAGATCAAGAAACGCAGACACGGTTGTCTGAGGAGCTGTAAATGTAAACCATGTAGTCAGGCCAAATGTCCAAGACGATGTAGATACGGAAGAATCAAGAAATACAAATACAAATGTCGTGTCAGCTGTAGATGCAGACCATGCCGACGAGCCAGTTGTCCATCACGACGTGCTTGTGGAGGACGCGCTTACATTAAGAAATTCAACAAACATGGATGTCGTATCAAATGCCGATGTAAACGTAGGTATTAACTCAACGTTAATGATTGAATTCTAAGGTTTGTCATGGCCTAAGATGTACATTACTTTGATACGTATGCTTTGTCTAATGATCAAACGTTCTGAATTTAGCATGTAGGCCAGTAGGATGTCCAAGTTGCCGTGGTGGAAAGCTTGTTAAAAAGTATAGAAGAGGATGTCGTATCCGCTGTGTATGTCAACGTATGTTCACCATTATTCATACTGACCCATTGAAACATATCGTTGGTCAATAGCTATCGCATAACATTACCGCTCTTCTATTTAGTGCCAACATGTAGACAGCCAAAGAAGGTTGGTCCAGGCAGAGCTAGCATTAAACGCTATTACTATGACCGCCGTGTGAAAGACTGTAGAAAGTTCTATTGGGGAGGCAAGAGACCAAACGGTAACAACTTCAGAACATTGAGAGCATGCCGAAAGAGATGCGTCAGTAAGTCCATACGAAAATGTTTACATGTATCACGGTCAAAATTTGTCTGAAACTAAACGTAGTACAGTATTTCCTTCTATAAATCTAATACATAATGACACGAATGTTCCTATCCATTGCAGAATGTCGCAACGTTAAATGTCCAAGACAATGCAAGTATGGCAAGATCAAGAAATACAAACGTGGATGTCGCGTTGTCTGTAGATGTAGACCATGTCGACCAGCCCGTTGTCCATCTAAACGAACTTGTGGATACCGTGGATACATCAAGAAATACAACAAACATGGATGTCGCAGAAGCTGCCGATGCAAACGTATGCTTATTTGCCTAACCATCTATCCCTAAACGTTTGAATTAATCGTTCGAAAAATTTAGATTCAATCATTAGGCTAAGAAATAATCTTGAATTCAAGAAGACAATTTTGAGGAACTTATTAAAGCCTTAATCATCACAACAAACAAAAAAATCAACAATTCATCCCTTGAGAAATAATTAACTTTATTTATACTTTATTTTCAGCCTGTAGACCAGCGTCTTGTCCACGAAGCTGCCACTGGGGACGCATTAAGAAGTACAGATACAGATGTCGCTACAGCTGTAGATGTAAACCGTGTAGACCAGCTCGATGCCCAAAACGATGTCACTGGGGTAAGATAATAAAACGTAGACATGGATGTATCAGAAGTTGTAAATGCAAACCATGTAGACCGGCCAGATGTCCGAGACGATGTAGATATGGCAGAATCAAGAAATACAGACACAAGTGCCGTGTTAGCTGTAGATGTCGACCATGTAGAATGGCAAAGTGTCCATCTAAGCGTGATTGTGGTTACCGCGGATTTATCAAGAAATACAATAAACATGGTTGCCTAAGACGTTGCACATGCAAGCGTAAGTGATCCAATCCCCAAGCTATATATACATCAAGATTTCTGTTGTATTTTTGTAAAATCATCTTATAATCTGTCATAGCATGCCGACCAGCTCGATGTCCAAGACGCTGCCGCTGGGGACGTATAAAGAAATACAGATATAAATGCCGCTATAGCTGCAGATGTAAACGTAAGGCTCTGGGCGTTTCTCTGAATAAAGAAATTTTTTTGCATAATTAATTTAACAACAAAAAAAAAATCAATTTTTATTTTTAGCTTGTAAGCCATCCCCATGTCCACGACGTTGTTACTGGGGACGTATCAAGAAATATCGACACAAATGTCGCGTGAGCTGTAAATGTAAACCATGTAGACCAGTTCGATGTCCAAGATTCTGTCCATTCGGAAAAATCAAAAGACGCAGACATGGTTGCCTAAGAAGCTGTAAATGTAAACCATGCAATCCAGCCCGATGTCCCAGACGCTGTAAATATGGCCGAATCAAGAAATACAGATACAAGTGCCGAGTTAAATGCAGATGCAGACGTAAGTTCAAAGATATGAAAGTGCACGATCAACATGAAATATTGCTATATCGATCTGTACATTATGGAGAAAACCGGTCATAGATATCATTTTTGTAGTATTGCTAATTTACACGTTATGTTTTTGATTGCAGCATGTAGCCCAGCTCCTTGTCCACGCCGTTGCCACTGGGGTAAGATAAAACGATATAACAAACACGGATGTCGCATTCGCTGTAAATGTAAACCTTGCCGCCCTGCCAGATGCCCACGTAGATGCAGATATGGATACAACAAAGTCCGTCGATACGGATGTGTCCGGCGATGTACATGCAGACGTAAGTATTGTGTGGAAACTATTTGAGTCCGGTGTGATTACGAATGTTAACATTGAAATATGAACCACCCTGATTTAGGTCACCCATGTAAGCAACCAAAGAAGGTCGGTCCATGTAGAGCAAGTAAGCCACGTTGGTACTATAATCGAGCTGCTAAAAAGTGTTCCAAATTCTACTGGGGAGGATGTAAAGCTAACGGTAACAACTTTAGATCATTGAAGGCTTGTCGCAAGAGATGTGTCCGTAAGTTCAGTCATACAGTTGTAATACAAGTGATACATAGAATAAATTCAGAAGTGTAAAAATTATATTTCTTTTTTAAATCAGAATTGTTAGATGTCATAATAACTGATTATCCACCAATTTCAGCATGTAGACCGGCTCGATGTCCACGACAATGTAAATATGGAAAGATTAAGAAATACAAACAAGGATGTCGAGTAGTATGTAGATGTAGACCATGTCGACCAGCCCGTTGTCCATCAAAACGAGCTTGTGGATACCGTGGATACATCAAGAAATACAACAAGCATGGGTGCCGTAGAAGCTGCAGATGCAAACGTAAGGCTATAAATGATTAGTGGAATCCCTCAATTAGTATTTCCACCATGTTACAGAACAATTCATTTTCATTGTTGATTTTAGCATGTAGACCAGCACCATGTCCGCGACGCTGCTACTGGGGACGTATCAAGAAGTACAGACACCGATGTCGCTTCAGCTGTAAGTGTAGACCATGCAGACCAGCAAGATGTCCACGCCGATGTCACTGGGGCAAGATTAAAAAGTACAAACATGGCTGTCTCAGGCGATGCAGATGTAAACGTAAGTATTAACCATTGTATTCCGTTTTAACATATTCGGATATTTTCCATGAAATTTATCTCACTGTAGCATGTAGACCAGCTCCATGCCCGCGTAGATGTTATTGGGGACGTATTAAGAAATACAGACACAAATGTCGTGTCAGCTGTAGATGTAAGCCTTGTAGACCAGCACGTTGTCCAAGTTTATGCCCATTTGGAAAGATTAAGAAACGAAAATATGGATGTCTTAGGAGCTGTAAATGTAAGCCCTGTAAACCTGCAAGGTGTCCAAGACACTGTAAGCATGGATATATCAAGAGGCGAAAGTACCACTGCCTTAGGAGCTGTCGATGTAAACGTACGTGTTATCTTGTAACGTATTGGTTAAGACTGCATTTTGCAAATGAGCTCATTAATTAATAATATAAATGTATATTTCCTTAATGAATCTTAGCATGCCGACCAGCAAGATGTCCAAGATTCTGTCCTCATGGATACAAAAAGAAATACAGAAGAGGTTGTCGATTTAGTTGCAGATGCAAACGTATGTTTCAAGATGCATCTTTAAATTTCAGATGAATAATCAAGTCCAATTTCCCAAAGCGAAACATCAGGCCGATCTTTTGATATTTCGTATTTTCTTTTTCAGCATGTCGACCTGCTCGATGCCCAAGAGCATGTCATTTCGGATACAAAAAGCGATACAGGCAAAAATGCCGATCAAGTTGTAGCTGTAAACGTATGTATCTTAAGTCAACACTGTTCTCTTTGTTATCATTATCTTCGAAATTAGCTTTGCAAACCTTGGATACATGTTACAATACAATTTAGAATAAAAATTATTTTATTAGCATGCCGACCTCGAAAATGTCCTCGTGTTTGCCATCATGGTTACAAGAAGATTTATAAATATAGATGTCGGGTTCGCTGCTACTGTAAAGGTATGACATAGAAAACTTCAATCATTCAAATATTTTCTATAAACAATCTTACAACTGTTTTTTTTTAAATATAAGAGTGCCGCCCAGCATCTTGTCCACGAAGTTGCCGCTACGGAAAGATCAAGAAATATAAGCATAAGTGCCGAATCAGTTGCCGATGTAAACGTATGTGTCATCAGTAAAATTATTTATAGCAACTGTCCTCACTTTCAAAAATGATTCCTTTATTTGTGCATCGCAATTCCAGCATGTAGACCAGCTAGATGCCCAAGACGATGTCGCTATGGTAAGATCAAGAAGTATGTCCGTGGCTGCCTCAGAAAATGTAGATGTAGACAATGCACACCAGCTCGTTGTCCACGTTCCTGTCCATGGGGACGCATCATCAAAAAGAAGCACAACTGTCGCGTCAGTTGCAGATGCAAACCTTGTAAAATGGCCAAGTGCCCAAGACGTTGCAACTTTGGTAAAATCAAGCGCCACAAACACGGTTGCCGAATTTCCTGCAAATGCCGTCGTAAGTAAAGATAACTTTGTCACTTAATGTGATTCTAGACCCTAGACCCTTGGCAGTGAGATGCATTATGTTGATATCCATACTTATTCGTACACAGCGTGTTCCCATGTCAGGAAATCATGTCCAAGAAACTGTAAACATGGTATCATTAGACGTATCCGTCATGGCTGTCAGTTGAGATGCAGATGCAAACCGTGTAGACCAGCCCGTTGTCCGAGACGATGCAGATACGGCAAAATCAAGAAATATAGACGTGGATGTCTGAAAAGCTGTAGATGCAAACGTACGAAAATCAATATTGAGTTTTCATTTTTTTTGTAAATGTTCTTCGTTTGATCTTGATGAATTTATCAATCTTTCTTTCGAGCAGCATGCAAACCAGCACGATGCCCAAAACGTTGTCACTTCGGTAAAATCAAGAAATACAAGAAAGGATGTCTTGTCAAATGTCAATGCCGACGTAAGTACATTCTAAAAAAATTGCCAATAAAATGGAGATCAGTAGAAAAGCACGCTTTATTCTGGGAAATTCACCTGATAATTGTCGTTTTCTCTAGCATGCTCACATGTTCGAAAATCATGTCCAAGGAACTGTCGACATGGCGTCATTCGCAAACGAAGACACGGTTGCCAGGTTGGATGTAGATGTCGACCATGTAAACCAGCACCATGCCCACGTAACTGTTACTGGGGACGTGTGAAGAAATACAGACATAAATGTCGTGTCAAATGCAAGTGTAAACCATGTAGACCTGCGCGTTGCCCAAGATTCTGTCCTTTTGGAAAGATGAAAAAGCGGAAACATGGATGCCTCAGAAGCTGTAGATGCAAACGTGAGGAACTTTGTTGAAATTACGCACTTAAATGTTCATTGGAAGCGATGCTTTGACACATAATTACACATTAATTTGCAGCATGTAGACCTGCGTCATGTCCACGTCGCTGCCACTGGGGACGTATCAAGAAATATAGATACAGATGTCGTGTCAGATGCGCATGTAAACGTAAGATATTTTGTTTTTTAGAGTTATTCGCTTTCCGTTTCCATTAAGGCTGAATAATGTCAGTCGTTGCATGCATAAGACATACACAGGGCCGGGGGGTCTTAAAAGTCCGCTAACGATCACCGCAACTGGCTTAACCAATAAAAATCAGCACTTTTCAAGTACCGGTGTAAACAAATCTGTAAAAAGATCTTTCATAGATCTATAGCTGAAATTGCCCCAGAATGCTTCTCTAAGCATCTTTCATATCAAAGGACCCCCTCTATGACTTCGGGAATCACCGGAGCAAGTATTTTCAGTACGGGACGGGACTCGAGACTGAAGATCTAACGATCACCGCAACTGGCTTAAACAATAAACATAAGCACTTTTTGAAAAATAAAATCTTTAAAAAACAATAATCTAAGATTGCATTAATGATTGATTTTGGTATGTATTTGTTAAAAAAGTGCTTTTATCCATTCCATAGATCTTTGCCGTCATTTAAGTCCCAAATAAGATCCAATCGCACCCCCAACAAACGGCCAAGCTACGGGCCTGATACACGTGCAATAATTTCTCAAACAAAGTAATAAAGAATATTATTTCAACAACCTGCATTCAACTATTCGTGATATTTGTTGATATCGTAGCATGTAAACCAGCAAGATGTCCGAGTCGATGTAGATATGGAAGAATCAAGAAATACAAACACAAGTGTCGCGTCAGTTGCAGATGTAGACCATGTAGAATGGCTAAATGTCCATCAAAACGAGCTTGTGGTTACCGCGGATACATCAAGAAATACAACAGACATGGATGCCGTAGAAGCTGCAGATGTAAACGTAAGCAAATCTTTTTTCTGGAATACTGTTTTCCAGAAGGAACGTTGATTTCATAAAAGTATACTGTGACGACAAGAATTATTTTCTCAATAACAGCATGTAGACCAGCATCTTGTCCGAAACGATGTAGATATGGACGAATTAAGAAATACAAACACAAGTGTCGCGTCAGTTGCAGATGTAGACCATGTAGAATGGCTAAATGTCCATCAAGACGAGCTTGTGGTTACCGTGGATACATCAAGAAATATAGCAAACATGGATGTCGCAGAAGCTGCAGATGCAAACGTAAGTTGTGGATCCTTGACTTATTGAAAATACTATTGATATCAATCACGTGTCTTCTGAGTTTATCATTCGAGATTTTAATCAAAGGTAACACACTGCATCACTGGTGCGTTTCTCCTAGAGATATTCAATAACGACACGGAATTTAATTTCTATCGTCTTTTTAATAGTTTAGTCGAATCTTTCTTGTTTTACGTTTTAAGGTTTATACATGCAATGGTGTAATTACTTGAAATCGATTTACCGAAAAACATTCTTAGCATCTGTTACGGCACCAACTATTTTCTTTATAACAGCATGTAGACCAGCCCGTTGTCCGCGACGATGTAGATATGGTAAGATGAAAAAATACAAACACAAATGTCGTGTCAGCTGCAGATGTAGACCATGTAGAATGGCTAAATGTCCATCAAAACGTGCTTGTGGATACCGTGGATTCTTAAAGAAATACAACAAACATGGATGTCGTCGTAGTTGTAGATGCAAACGTAAGTGACACCTAACGATAGATAAAGCTATTTCGTATCCAATTCGAATCTATTTTGTCTGTTTCTTCAATTATATACTTTTACAATTTATCTAGCATGCAGGCCTGCTAGATGCCCAAAACGATGTCGATATGGCAGAATCAAGAAATATAAACACAAATGCCGCGTCAGCTGCAGATGTAGACCGTGTAGAATGGCTAGATGTCCATCCAAACGAGCTTGTGGTTACCGTGGATACATAAAGAGAAACAACAAATATGGATGCCGAAGAAGTTGCAGATGCAAACGTGAGTGTTAAACTGCTCTTTTCTCATGAAAGGTATCTCCATACATCCGTGTCACATACCAATTTCTTATTTCTTAGCATGTCGCCCAGCTCCATGCCCACGACGTTGTTATTTGGGACGTATCAAGAAATATAGATACAGATGTCGCTATAGTTGCAGATGTAAACGTAAGGTTTTCAAGTTTTGGGAATACACAGATTAATGTACGATTATGCATTTAAACAATTATATCGATAATTTGTTACATTTCTGTATAAATTTATTGTAAATCTATTTTGTATCAGTACGCCTGATGATGGCTAATAGTCTTTAGCCGAAACGTCGCTCAATATATACTTCTCTACTTCAGAACTTTTTCATTTTTGGCATTTATTGTGGGATTTCTCTTGATCATTAATTATATCGATCTTTTCAGCGTGTAAACCAGCTCCATGCCCACGACGTTGTCACTGGGGACAAATCAAGAAATACAGACACAAATGTCGTGTCAGCTGTCAATGTAAACCATGTAGACCAGCTCGATGTCCACGACGTTGTCACTGGGGTATGATTAAGAGACGAAGACATGGTTGTCTCCGAAGCTGTAGATGTAAACCATGCAAACCTGCCCGATGTCCAAGAAGTTGTAGATATGGTCGAATCAAGAAATACAGATACAAATGTCGAGTCAGATGTAGATGCCGACGTAAGTTCAAAGAGAACAACTATCGATGAAATTTTATATTCAGAATTTAATATTGTGGAGACAATCAAACCTGGTAATAGATCATCTTTGCTAAATATTTTATGTTACACAATTTTGTATTTGTTTGCAGCATGTAGCCCAGCTCCTTGTCCGCGACGTTGTCATTGGGGCAAGATAAAACGTTACAACAAACACGGATGCCGAACACGCTGTAAATGTAAACCATGTAGACCTGCCAGATGTCCACGCAGATGTAGACATGGATACAAAAAAGTGATCAAACATGGATGTCTTAGACGTTGTTCGTGTAAACGTAAGAATATCTCATTTATAATTATCTGAACCAAAACCAACGTTCAGTGAAATAAATTATATGTACTTTATCAATTGAAAGCATGTAGACCAGCACTTTGTCCGAGGCGATGCCGATATGGCAGAATTAAGAAGTACAGACATAAATGCCGCGTCAGCTGCAGGTGTAGACCATGTAGAATGGCTAGATGCCCTTCCAGACGGGCTTGTGGATACCGTGGATACATCAAGAAATACAACAAACATGGATGTCGTAGAAGCTGTCGATGCAAACGTAAGTCAGGGCCTTGAAATAAATACAAAATCTATCCAATTTCTAAGTTTCTGTAAATAGATTTCAAGTAATTACACCATTGCATGTATAAACCTTAAAACGGTAATTCACTTTTTAACAAAAAATGATAAAATCTCCCCAAATGATGGATAAATTTATGCCAGTTCTCAGTGCCAATTTTAATGCAATTGTGCTAAGCCTTTCATTGCTGCGGACATGCCAAAATAAGAAATACGATCATTAAGCTTGACGTATACACTTTATTAAATGTATAGTGAATTACCTATCATAGAAAGTATCATGTGATGCCACGTTTTTTTCTATTCACAGCATGCAGGTCGGCTACCTGTCCTAAACGATGCAGATATGGTAGAATCAAGAAATACAAACACAAGTGTCGTGTCAGCTGCAGATGTAGACCATGTAGAATAGCTAAATGTCCATCAAGACAAGCTTGTGGTTACCGTGGATTCATCAAGAAATATAACAAACATGGATGTCGCAGAAGCTGCAGATGCAAACGTATGTTGTGGCTTTTTAAAATTTCATACATAGCCATATGAAATGCTTTCTTTAGATAAATTTTTTGATAATTCATTGATGATTGCTTTGTATTTCAATATTTGCTGATTCATATGACAATTTTAGCATGTAGACCAGCTCCTTGTCCAAGCCGATGCAGATATGGTAGAATCAAGAAATACAAGCACAAGTGTCGTGTCAGCTGTAGATGTAGACCATGTAGAATGGCGAAATGTCCATCAAAACGAGCTTGTGGATACCGTGGATACATAAAAAAATACAATAAACATGGTTGCCGTAGAAGCTGCAGATGCAAACGTAATAATTGAAAAACTATCAGTTTTTATTCACATTCCATTCACTCTTACAGCGTTTCATATGATTATTTGATATTTCAGCGTGTAGACCAGCTCCATGCCCTCGACGTTGCTTATTGGGACGTATCAAGAAATACCGATACCGATGCAGATACAGTTGCAAATGCCGACGTACGTATTTATCTGAACAGCTTTGACGTTTTAAGATATACTTTAAGACAGAAAAGAACTACATTTGCATTTATGCTGTTTCAGCGTGCCGACCAGCTCCATGCCCGCGTCGTTGTTACTGGGGACGTGTCAAGAAATACAGACGTCGCTGTCGTGTGAGTTGCAAGTGTAAACCATGTAGACCATCTCGATGTCCAAAATTCTGTCCATTCGGAAAAATCAAGAAGCGTAGACATGGTTGTCTCAGAAGCTGTAGATGTAAACGTGAGTGAAGACGCTACATATGTATTTTTTTAATGAATGAAATACTTGTATTTTTGAAATACATGTTTCCTTTTAAATAGCGTGCCGACCAGCCCGTTGTCCGAAACAATGCAGACATGGAACGATTAAGAAATATAAACGCAGATGTCGTGTTAGTTGTAGATGTCGACGTACGTGTTATGACAAAGCTTATTGAGAGTTCGCCTTAATTTTGATCAGTTCGTAGCCACATTTGGCCTTTTATTTTTACAGCATGCAAACCGGCTGCTTGTCCGAATCGATGTAGATATGGAAGAATCAAGAAATACAAACACAATTGTCGCGTCAGTTGCAGATGTAGACCATGTAGAATGGCTAAATGTCCATCTAGACGAGCTTGCGGTTACCGTGGATACATCAGGAAATATAGCAAACATGGATGTCGCAGAAGCTGTAAATGCAAACGTTAGTTGTTTTTTAAAAAAGTTTTCATGCATAGTCCAAAAAATAGATAAAGGTTCGGATAAGTCATTGTTTGTAATTGTGTTTCATTATTTGCAAATTCAAATGTCGATTTTAGCATGTAGACCAGCTCCCTGTCCCAGCCGATGCAGATATGGTAGAATCAAGAAATACAAGCACAAGTGCCGTGTCAGCTGCAGATGTAGACCATGTAGAATGGCTCAATGTCCATCACGACGAGCTTGTGGATACCGTGGATACATAAAGAAATACAACAAACATGGATGTCGTAGAAGCTGTAGATGCAAACGTCAGTACCATTAAAATGTTTTATCATTAAGGAATAGTTATAAAACTTAAATATCATATCGCCTCAGTTTTCGTTTTGTTTGTGATAACGAATCCTGTTTAAATGTTGTAGCTTGTAAACCAGCTAGATGTCCAAGACGCTGTAGATATGGTCGAATTAAGAAATACAGATACAAATGCCGCTATAGCTGCCGATGTAGATCATGTAGAATGGCTAACTGTCCACCTAGACGAGCTTGTGGTTACCGTGGATTCATCAAGAAATACAACAAACACGGTTGTCGTAGAAGCTGCAGATGCAAACGTACGGATTTTTATCCCTTTAGACGTTGTTAATTTTTTCCAAGAATAAGATCATTGTACATATTTCTTTCTTACTAGCATGCAGACCAGCCAGCTGTCCACGACAATGTCGATACGGTAAGATCAAGAAATACAAACACAAGTGTCGAGCCAGCTGCAGGTGTAGACCATGTAGAATGGCTAAATGCCCTTCCAGACGGGCTTGTGGATACCGTGGATTCATCAAGAAATACAACAAACATGGATGCCGAAGAAGTTGCCGATGCAAACGTAAGTATTTCGTTGGCTTTCCATGCTGCATAGTTTTGGTTAGAGATGTGTAGACGTTCGCATTGATATTGAACTCACTTAGGTAAATGGTTTCATTGCAAATGAATTTTCTCTATTTAACAGCATGTAAACCAGCACGATGTCCAAGAACCTGCCGTAACGGATTCATTAAGAAATACAGATACAGGTGTAGATACAGCTGTCGATGCAAACGTATGTAATAGTACTTAAACTTAGTAGTTCTTGGTTAAGGTCATCTAAAAAGATAAACGGCTATAGTTATATGTTGTAAATCTTTCAGCATGTAAAACAGCTCGATGTCCACGATTCTGTCCTTGGGGACGAATTAAGAAATACAGACGGGGATGCCGCGTACACTGTAAATGTAAACGTAAGTTATTAGTGCAAATATTGCTTTTCTAACGATTAAATGAAAAGGCGATGAAAATTCGATAATTTTCTTTAGCATGTAGACCGGCAAGATGCCCAAGAAGATGTTACTTTGGACCAAAGAAAACATATAAACATGGCTGTCTTAGACGATGTTCATGCAAACGTAAGTGATATACTTTCTAAATTACAAAGACTCTTATATTTTACCTCCAAAAATTGATTGATGTTTGGCTATCGATTTAAGCTTGCCGACGAAGACGATGTCCGAGAAATTGCCACCATGGATATCGCAAGACTATCAGGCACGGATGTCTCATCAAATGTGTTTGTAAAGGTAAGGTAGACAATGTTTATCCGTATTGAAATATTTGTTTATGGACATACATTAGAAACATGGTTTTTAATTATTGTAGAGTGTAGAAACGTGCCATGTCCACGTCGTTGCCATTGGGGACGAGTTAAGCGCTATAGACATAAATGCCGTATCGGTTGCAAATGCAAGCGTAAGTAATTCATATTCGTCAAATGGTACGATATTAGCTATCAAATCACGTCAAATGATGTCTAAATAAATGTTGATATTTTGTAGGATGCAAGCCAGCACGTTGCCCAAGTTGTCGTCATGGCCGACTCATCAAACGTCGCAGACACAATTGCCTTGTCAGCTGCAGATGCAGAGGTAAATAGTGGCAATTCAATTAACCTTTAGTCCTCGTTGACGTCACACGGAATTATTAGCTATTATAAATGTAAACTATTCAGTGTTAAAATCGAATTGATTTGTATCAATTGCTGTTTGCAGTTCCCACTTGCAAACAGTCAAAGAAGGTTGGTCCAGGTCGAGCCCGTATTCCACGTTGGTATTACAACCGTCGTGTGAAGGACTGCAGAAAGTTCTACTGGGGAGGAGCCAGAGCAAACAAGAACAACTTCAGGTCACTGAAAGCTTGTCGAAAGAGATGTGTTCGTAAGTAAAGTTTTAGTATGCACGGAAAGAAGCACTCGAAGAACGTGTGTTACAATAAATCCCATTATTTTCCTAATGACCTTTATCTCGACACAGCATGTAAACCTGTTCGTTGCCCAAGAATATGTCACTGGGGACGAATCAAGAAATATAGACGTGGTTGCCGTGTAGTATGCAGATGTAAACCGTGTAGACCAGCTCGCTGTCCACGAAGATGCCATTGGGGAAAACTCAAGAAATACAGACATGGTTGCCTTAGACACTGCAAGTGTAAACGTATGTTTTCTTAATAGCACATCATCGTGTCGTATTTTCCAAAGATACAGTAAGATAGAGCCTGTTTTGAATATTTTCAGTATGTAAACCAGCTCGCTGCCCACGCCGCTGCCACTTGGGTCGTGTTAAGAAATACAGATACAGATGTCGCGTCAGCTGTAAATGTAAACCATGTAGACCGGCTCGATGTCCACGACGTTGTCACTGGGGCATGATTAAGAAACGCAGACATGGATGCCTGAGAAGTTGTCGATGTAAACCATGTAAACCAGCCAAATGTCCACGTCGCTGTCACTGGGGCAAGATCAGGAAATACCGATATAAATGTCTCCGACGCTGTAGTTGCAAGCCTTGCAAACCTGCCCGCTGTCCGGGGAGATGTAGATACGGAATGATTAAGAAACACAGGCACAATTGCCGTGTCAATTGCAGATGTCGTGTTTGCAAGATGGCAAAATGTCCTCGCCGATGCTATTGGGGTAAAATAAAGAAATACAACAAACATGGCTGCCGAATAAGATGTAGATGTAAAGGTATGGTTGAATTGCCATTTTCGTTGTCGTTTCTGTAATATCTTTTCTAGATTTTCACCTTTAATTCTATTTTTAGCTTGTAGACCAGCACGTTGTCCTCGTCGATGTTATTGGGGTAAGATAAAACGAATAAAGCATGGATGTCTCAGAAGCTGTAGATGCAAACCATGTAAACCTGCTCGTTGCCCACGACGTTGTCACTGGGGAAGAATAAAGAAATACCGATACAAATGTCGCGTCAGGTGCACATGCAAACGTAAGCTGATAACGTTTATAATATCATATAATAATATATACAAGCCAGCTTCAAAGGCGACCTCCATCGGGTTTTATATACGATGTTGTCGCTGACAAAATGGCTTGGATACTGGATTAATGTTGAAAA